>JAJHJA010000478.1:0-122044 GCA_021202915.1 Heliconius himera
TGGATTGCGTATTGTGTGGCAGAACTCAACGCTGTGCTTTGCCGTATTAACAGAGTGAAAAATTGAAAATTATAAATATTTCATTTCCTAGATTGGAAACCGAACCGACAACCTGTTGCGCTTACAGTCGTACGCTAGTGCCTCTGTGCCATGACTGTCGTCAATATTATTTTATATCATGCATTTTTCTCATACATAAATCGAATATTATATCATCAAAACTACACTACAGTACAGTCTACAGTTATTACTCACAACTTTGTGTTTTATAAAAAAAATCTATATGAAAAAGGAGGTTTTTGCATATTAATGCCAGTACTCGAGAAATTTAGAGAAATTCTCTCTTATTCTACTCTTTTACTACTTATCACTATTACCACTCTAAACTAATGTTAATAAATGAAAAAAAATAAGCATCAATAAATAATTTAATTTAAATAAATTAAGTTTACTTTGATGTAATAAAAATATTATTTTCTATAATTTAGTTCTTGCTTAAGATTGAGATTAACCTACAGTTTAAGATTGGGCCTATAAGTACCTACTTAGAAGTCGGTTTTATATATATATTTTAAAATATTATTTTAATTATATGTACCTATAGATATCTAAACAAAGTACGTCACTCAAAATATTTTAACAAAGTTGAAATCCAAACTTTTAAACGAAACCTTATCTAAATACAGCTCAGCCATAAAACATCGTATAAACAGTGCGTCAGTCAGTCAGTACTCTCTCTCTCTCTCTCTCTCCGCACTGTGTGTACAACTTTTAATGTATGATTCGGCGGGACTATGATTTGCATACGTTTACATAATCCAACTTGTTTTCAAACACTTCACGGCTTTAGCGCTGTGTTAATGTGGAAATGAAATTGCTAATTTTTTCGGATTTTTCAGATTATTCAGAGTTTTTTCATCTAAGCGTATGGTCGTTTTGAACAAAAAATGGAACCCTGGTAGGGTCATTTTGTTATCACGTTTGTCAAGACCGTATTTGTCAAAACGCGTGGAGGTCACCAGATGATAATTATATAAAATATCTAAGTGTACAGTCCATTGGAGTGCAGAAAATATTAAATTTCAAAGTCAACACAATCAGAAGATGCGCTTTTTTGCTAGATTCCCTTAGCCTTCTCTGCAATATGCGGTGTGAAATTAAAAAAAAAATATTTTAAGTACCAAGTTTATAAATATTTATAAGTTGTGTTTCCCGTTGACCTCGAACCTGCGTGAGCCAGACCAAATCACACTCGATCGGTTATTTCTATGATAAATAAACAAGAACCAGATTCAGCTGTGAAATTACAAAATTGATGATTGTAAGAAAGTCACGTAAAATCTGAAAGACTCCCTCCAGACTATAGAGTATGTGTGAAGAAATTCATGAGAATGAAGCGTAAGAGGTTTAAACTACATGTGACGATTGAGTTCTTGCACCATATCCCACAGGAGAAAATGTGCTAAGATGAAATTGCAATAATTGCATTTCTCCATAAATATTATTTTTTATATACTTATAACATAAGCAAACTTTAAGCAGCTTCATGTCTTTTCGGCATAGAAGGTAGGCAGAGGGAAACTAATATTAAGACACTTCATTCCAATTTCCGGTCAACATTCGTGGCGTTGTGTGTTGAGTGGCAGAACTCAACGCCGCGCCCTGGACTACTGGAATATATATATAATTTAAAAATAAATATAGTAATTCCCCTGAGTGGGCATCGAATTCCTTACAGTTAGGCACTGGCCAACTGCGACGGCCTTAATTATTTATTATTTAGTATTTCAATTTCTCGCTTTAAAGTGAGAACGACGCGACCTTTTATTAGTACTTAAATTATTTTGTTGTAAAATAAACAGATTTATAAATAATATATATTTTTTTAAGTTTCATATAAAATCCGTCGGCTTAAGTAAAAATATGTGTATCTGTAAATATATTTAATAATATTTAAACTAAGTTTATATTTTAATTGCATTAATAAAGATTTACGATTTACGGCAAAGCGCAGCGTTGAGCGCTGCCACTCAACACGTAATGCCTCCATAATTCGGAAAACGAGGAACAGAAGCGTCTGGGAACAGAGTGCCTCTAGGTTCCCTCTGCCTATACTGCTACGTACGGGATACAGTGTAAACTTAAAAAAAAGAAAAATATATATATGTTATGATATTTGCTTTTTACAATAAAAAGATATTTCAAATATATGTATAAAAATATATAGAAAAGATCTTACCGCCATCTACCAATGTACTTGAGAAACGAAATAAAAAGTTGCACTCCTACGGGAACTCCCTAGTTACAGATTGAGACGAAAGAGCGCGCTACTTTCTTACAATTATTTATAAGTTATTTATTTTGTATTTTTTTAGAACGATAGTTATTTCGCCAGTTGTGGCGTAGGAATACAAAGTGTGACTGTGAAATCGGCTGGTTGTGGGTTCGATCCACACTTGGGGAAAAGAAATAAAATGTAAATATATATTTACATTTATATTTTCATTTCTACGCTCTGGTTTCGAGGCAAAGCGGAGCGTTGAGTTGAGTTGAGTGAGTGCCGGACTCAACACGCAAGTCTCCAGAACTCGGCGGAAATTGGGAAACGGAGTGTCGTAACACTAGGTTCCCTCTGCCTACCCTGCTGTGTGTGGATGTTTTGTTTTGATAGTCATATTAGATGCTAGTAGGATTCGATTCCCACTCGGCCTATTTAATAATTTTTATTTCCTCGCACTGGCAACAAGACATAAATAATCAAAAATTTGGAAAGTGTGGAACGGAGTATCTGAAGACTGGGTTCCCGCTAGCTACCCTGCTAAATGAAAAAAGGCGCGAATCGAACCCACAATCGTCGTGTTTATTGTCGCAGGCTTGTGCCCCTGTGCCACAACGGCCTCATTCATGTATTGTATTTGTAAATTAACTTGGAAATAAACAACCTATGTAATTTAATCAATATAAATTTAATCCTATGTGATTTAATATGTTTTTTTTAATATTTTAAAATTTTAAACGTCTAAATGAAAATTTATTCTTTATCTTATTTTTTCGTAACTCCTATAGACAGGAAAGTAGGGAAGCTAGATGAAACCTAATTTTAATACACTCCGATCTACACTTTTTGCTTATTTTAATTAAATGAACTGCATATAGAGTGAGAGTCCTTCCCCGTGCAGTAATAGACCCCACGAACACCGATCACATTTCGCCGTTTTATCCGTTGTTTGTTTTTGCTGCACGCCTTATTTACCTTTATCCATAGGAACTTAGGGTCATGTTTCATTTTCCGCTGAATTATGGAGGTGGAACTTAACGCTGCGCCTTGCTTTGCCAGAGCAAAATAAAAATACTAATAACTTCCCCGAGTGGGAATCAAACCCATAACATGTCGTGTTTATAGTTGCACGCTTGTGTCCCTTGCGCCATGGCTGGTCTCAAATATAAGCAGATTCACGCTGAACTTTCGGCCTAATCCGCTGTGTGCTCCCGGTTAGACAGAGGGAACCTAGTTCCAAGACACTCCGTCCCTCATTTTCTATCGATTTTTTTAGGCATTTCGTCTTGAGTGGCGGAACTCAAAGCAGCGCTTTGCCCCAACACCAGACCGAAGAAATGAAAATATAAATTTAAAGATTTCATATCTCCGAAAGGAAATCGAACCCTAACCTATCGCATTTACAGTTACACGCTTCTACCCCTGCGTCGCGACAGGTCTCAAATATAATATCAAATAAGAAAAAGATATAGTAGAAATGGAGGATATTACTCCCCATATAGCATAGATAATGGAGTAAATCGGGACGTCTTTGTTAGCAGAAGTAGTTTCATCAGCTGTCGTTTATGGTATCTCAGAATGATCGTAATATTTCATATCGTGATAGCATTGAGATAACGAGCGTTTCGAGATTAAGATCGAATGGTTCAGTGGTAGTGTATTATTATTTTTTAGTTTCACGTCTTATTCGGGATACAAATCCCGCATTTGGCGGAGTGTATGTGTGTCGGTTACTTAGTGTCCAGTTTTCAAGACATTACGTGGTGAGTGGGAACCCAATGTTAAGACACTCCATCCTATTAAGACACTTTCGTTCACCACTTTCCGCCGAATTCTGACGGCATTGTGTGTTGAGTGGCGGTACTCTACGCCGCGCCTCGCTCTGGTAACAACCAGACTTAAGATATTAAAATATTAAATATTTCATTTCTTCGAGTGGGAATCGAACTCACAACCTGTCTTCAGGTGTGGCCTCACGTTTAAGAACATAACTAGCCCTAACCACAATTACTAAAAGCAAACCATAGCTATTAATACTTCGCCAATATAATAAAAGTAATTACTGTATATGAATGCAATGAATACGAAGTTATTTCATATAAACACAATATAAAACAAAATCTATAGCAAATCTGGGTCAGATACGTTTGGCCAATACTAATGACCAGTGGACATTATAAAAGACTGTTTGTATGTACAGGAGAAGTCGATTCAGGTGAACTTCCAAAATGGAGTGTTTCTTTTTATGAACTAGAATGGCTATTAGATCATCGAGATTACTTTCGAAGCGGATATCTTAATGGGGACGAAGTGTCTTAACGCTAGGTTCCCTCTACCTACTCTTCTGTGTGTAGGGTAGGTAAAGGGAACCTGGGATACAATGTGAAACTAAAAATAAAAATAAAAAAGAGTAATATAATATGTACCACTAGGGATCGCTATTAGATATGCGATATCTCTAAAAATGCGGAAGATGCATGAAAGTATGAAGAAAATCAAAAAATATATTTTAACGCTATTTTATTTCTGGTGTCGAGGCAAAACGCGGCATTGAGTTCCGCTACTCAATACGCAATACCTCCAAAATTCGACAAAAAGTGCGGAACAGTGTGTCTTAATACTAGGTTTCCTAATAGACTTCTAATCATAATATTTATAATTTAAACTGCATACAATAAAGAATAAATAAATAAATAAACCTAACACAACCTGACCGGAAATAAAACAAATTGACACAAACTAAAAAAAAACAGATCTTCACGATACAGCAACAAAAAAAAAATGCTTTTTTAAGAACGTCCTGTCCCAAATAATTATTATTCACTAAGTATATGACATTTTCGTGATACAGTGTCAAAGTGCCGCTTGCCACGCGTGCCTCGACGCCGTGGGTGGAATATCGAGGGAGGGCAGAGGTGGTCCCGACGTGGAGGTATGGCTTTTATAATGTGGATCTAGGAACTAAATAGGCTATGTAAGCGGTGTCTTTTGAGTCGTTTTATCGTATTTTTTGGTTTTGTGATAAGAATTTTTAAAAAAATGTTGTTAAATAATAATCAAGTTATCACATATATAACAAATTGTTAATTTTTGAATTTTGTTTAAATATTGAGGTCAGTCGTAGCGCAGGGGTATAGCTGTGTGACTGTAAATCGGATGGTTGTGGGTTCGATTCCCACTCGGAAGAAAAAAATGTTTAATATTTTCATTTTTTCGCTCTGGAACAAAGTGTCTTAACACTATGTTCCTAGGTTTCCTCTGTTTACTCTGCTATGTTCGGGATACAGTGTGAAGCTAAAGTAAACAATAATATAATATTCAATTCCTCATTTAAGACTTTTGGATCTAATTTTGAGGAACGCGACGAAGTTAAATTACTTTAAAACATATGCAATCTTGGAATTGTAAAGCACAGTTATGAAAGTATTAAGCAAATAAGAAGTTTATGTTTATTAATATTTTGTTGACGAAATTATTAAATATGAAAAATAAAAACATAATAATGTATAATAATGTATAGGTATATACAAAGACCTGAATTTTAAAAATAAGAAAAAAAAGTAAGTTATATCAAATAAAAAAAATAACGCTTAACAGTAAATTTTCTCGTAGTCCTGGTGGCTCCGGCAAGGTCAATTCTATATAACTAAACTTGATTTTTCCAAGTAAATTTTCAAAGCAATCTGATGATCACAACGTCTCTACATTGACAGATTTTTTTGTAGACCCATGCTGAAGGCGACCTCTTTTTAGCACGCACCGCCTAATTTTCGAGACATTGCGTGTCTGTATAGCGGAACTCAAAGCCGCGCTTTATCTTAATTAATGCATAAATAAAAATCACAAACTTATTATATACAGCAGGGAATTGAAAAAAATATCTAAAGTCTATTTTAAACCTTTCTCGTTTATATTCAACGCAGAAGTCTAGTGGGATTCGTGGCGGCTCTTTAGCGCTATACGTAACGGAATTAAGTGAATAATTGCTTTTGCTTGTTACTTGACAGTGGGGCAGTGATCACTGGTTCAAATCCTTTTCGATTATTTTAATATTGGAATATTGGTTGGAGTCGTTATGTTACTTAACATAAACTTTGAATATGTAGACTAGTTATTTATTTTATTATTTAATAATAATTAACTTTTATGGCACAGTCTAACATGCCTGATACTCGAGTTAGTAGTGGATTTGCTCTCGCTGGAATGATTTAAATATAAATTATTTATATTTCCCCGATAAGAGTAAGACAAGCAATATTTCTTTTTTGACATAAAATGGAGCAACAGAATATCTTAACATGTGTTCTCTCTTGCTACCTTTCTATATATATATATATATATATATATATATATATATATATATATATATATATATATATATATATATATATATATATATATATATATATATATATATATATATATATATGTATATATATATATATATATCTAGATAATGCTGAACTAAAAGGTAAGTATTTTTTTAACGTCAGGCTGTATTCCACACAATACACAGCAAGGTAGGCAGAGGAAATCCAGTATAGGGAGTGCCTTACCCTCCGTTCCCCATTTTTCGCCAAATTCTGAACTCATTGCGCGTTGAGCGGTGAAACTCAACACTAGAGCAAAAAAATGATAATATTGAATATGTCATTCCCCCCAAGTGGGAATCGAACACACACCTGTCCTGTTTAGTCACACTTTGGCCTCAAAAAAATGTCACCCCTTTAATCGACCAAATCTCCACATAAACAACAATAAGGGCTAAGCTTAGGGGTTATTTTAATGTGATTGGTGGCCAGCATCCCCCGTCTCGTCGTACCGTTGCATTATAAATGCATCCTTTATTATGACCTACGGCTGTGCTGTGTGTGCAACAGGGCTGCGTGACCTTTGGTGTTGGGGAGGATTTAGTAAGGTTATATTTTTGTTTTAAGTTAAATTATTTGGTTAATATGTTATATATGAAATATACGTGATTAGTTTTTTTTTTTTTTTTAATAAATTTTCCTCGGTCTGGTAACGAGGCAAAGTCTGGCGTAGAGTTCCTCCGCTCGACAAGCTATGAGAACGGAGAAGTGTCATAACATTATACCATACTATGGTTACGCCTATACTATACTATGGTTACGATGCACCCTGAAGCTATAAAAAGAGCTTCATTAAAAAAGTGTGAAAATCACAAAAATCAAATTTAAAAATCTATAGCAGAGTAGGCAAAAAGAACAAACCGTCTAGATGGGTATCTAGTTACTCTACTAACTGGTAGTTCTCTATTTTCCGTTAATTCCACACACTTTCCGTTAATTTCCACAAACGGGACCGAACCCCCAACCATCGCGTTTACACTCAGGCTCACTTCACTCACTACGTCACGAAGCCATAATTTAATAAATTGTAGATAAAGTAAACATTCTCTGAGATAAACCACTCAGAAGATTACTTTTATAAGATTACAGAATTCGCATATTCAGTATTATAAAAAGACCGGAATTTTGTAGGCAAATTTGAAAACGTAGATAAATTTTAACATATTTAAGAATTTTGTAGTGTGACAATATCGGTAACTTCTAGCGTTATTCTACAAGGGACGCTAGTTCAAATTTTACTATCGAAAATTAATATATTTTTTGATTTACTTTTTTTCGCTTCATGCTATAGCAGGGTAGGCAGAGGGAACCTAGTGGTAAGACACTCGAGATAATCTTTATAGCGTGTAGAGTAGCGGAGCCTAACTTCGCGCTTTTTCCTTGGCAATTGGTATCCTCACGTAATGTCTCGATAATTGAAAGGAAAATGAGAAACGGAGTATTTTAAGACCGCATATAGTAAGGCAGACCTCAGTCTGCCCTACTATATGCGGGGTACAGTGTGAAGCTAAAAAGAGCTAAATATTCCCTTTTCTTACTTCTTCATATATTTGTAGATATAGTAAATACTTTAAACATTATTTTTACTTTCTATAATTTGGAGGTAACACTGAAACCTAATGAAAAAGTCATTATCCATTTAACGCTCGTTTAATGCATATTGTATTTTTTACAACGTATCACACTTTTTGTCCAATTTTCGAGACCCAACGCCGCACTTTGTCTTGTTACTAGAGCGAAGAAATAAACATAATTCATTCTTCGAATGGATATCGAACCCACAACCCACCCGCTTACAATCAGACGCTGCCGTTGCGCCACGACGGAATTACAAATGAATATATAACATCCAACAATAAATATACAACATACTTCTATAATAGAACTATAGAACACAATTTTCTAAGTAAATTAATTAACAATATTAATTTTTGAAGCCGTATGTCTCAAATTTCAGGTTCGCTTCGTAACTAATTATTCCTATGCATTTTGGTATTCCCTTTGCGCCGTCAAAGTCTATGAAATATTAAAAATAGCTGTGTTTAGGTTCAACGTAACTATAGCTTTTGTTTATTTATTTTGAATAAGAAGAACTTAGAAAATGTTTATTTGAAAATTATTTTCAAAAAAAAATCCTGTTGTTGTTTTATCTCAAAATGTAATCAGGACATTTCGTTTTCCACTGGCCTCCATATTTAAAAAAAAACGGCCACGTGCGAGTCGGACCGCGCACGAAAATCTCTATACCACTATCCATAAATAGACAAAAGGAACATGTGTGTTGTATAGGTGTCACCTTTAATATTTATTTTTTCTTTTTTATGTATTTGTTGTTATAGAGGCTAAGAAAATACAAGATATATCCGTTCCTCCGCCGAAGTCTGGAGGCATTCCGTGTTGAGTGGAGGAACTCAACGCCGCGTTTTTACTCGAGTGGGAAGTGTCTTCTTTAATTTCCTCAGGTGAGAATAGAATATGTGTGAAACTGTTGCATTTACAGTCACGCGCTTGTGTCTCTACACTACGACTGGCTTCAAAACCAATTTCATAATATATATTAAATATACATTCAACTGAATACTTTATTATGCGTACAGTAAAACAGTATGGCACTAAGCTGTTTTGAGTGCAGGTTATGTTACTCTGTATAGCACAGAGACTTTCGTTCTCCACTTTCAACCGAATTCTGGCAGCGTATTGAGCGGCGTAGCTCAACGCCGCACTTTGCTACGTTACCGGAGTATATATTATAATAGAATATCTAATAATACCTTCAGATTTTCTCTAAATACGCCATCACCTCCGTACAAGCAACCAACAAATGATCTTCAATTGCGGCAAACCGATGCAAACGCAAGGAACGAAACACGCGATGAAAGGAAAGAAACTTTCTCCCCTACTAATCGTTAGGGGTGAATAAGACAAAGGATAATTATTGGGGCATCCCCGGTCTCAATGCGGGCATTGTGGCCATCATCTAATTGAGCTCGATTTAAACTGAACTGATAATGTTACGTGATTTTGTGAATGCTGCCTAAGTAATGGATGTAATGGAGGTGATTGGTGAGTTTTTTAGGTATTTAGGTGAAGTAGTAATTTGGTTAGGGCTAGTTGTGGCGCAGGGGCGCAAAGTTTGGTTCGATCCCCACTCGAAGAAGTGAAATATTTATTTACATTTATATTTTAATTTCATCGCTGTCTAGGTAAAGCGCGGGATTGAGTTCCGCCACTCAATACTCAATGCCTCCAGAATTCGGTGGAAAATGGGGAATGGAGTGTTGTAGCACTAGGTTTCCTCTGCTTAGCCTGCTCTGTGCGGGATACAGCGTGATGCAGCGTGATACAGCGTGGTAATTTGTTTTGCTTTTTTATTTTTTTTTGTGTCACGCTGTATTTCGTACACAACAGGGTAGACGAAGGGAATAGTTTTAGTTTTGAGTTCAAGTTTTAAGATTTTGTTAGGTTCAAAGGTACATATTTACAACACACAAACGAAACTACTGTACTTATTTAATTCAAATTAAATTCTTAAGTAAGGAAGGAAGGAAACTTAAGAAAGGATTTCTACGGGGACGAGAAAACATGAGAATTTTTATTTTGCCAAATTGAATATGCTAATTTTGGAAAACACTGATTCGATTGAAAAAAAAATATGTTGGCTAGTCCATTTATCAAGGAAGGCTATGAATATATTAAAAGTTATTTCAATTAGACGACGGGGGCGAAGCCACAAGTGAAACTAGTGTTAGTATGAAATATACTAAAACCTATTAAAAAGTTAATAAAATTTAGTTTTATTGTGACCCCAAAAAAAAACGCTAAAACCACGCGTATAATATTTTTTTTATTCTTACACGTGGATTCGAATATAATTGGACGAATTTAGATAAAAAACATGTAACAGTTAAAGCTACTTAAGTTTTTAATATAAATATATATACAACATCCACGATATTCAAGGAAATTGAGAATTATTTGATTAAGCTCCTGTTTTGCAAGGATTTTTGTTGACAGTCTAAATAATAAAAAACAGGAGCGTTGGTTTTTAGGGTCCCGTGCCTTTTAAGGAAAAACGGAAACCCTTATAAGATCACTTTGTTCTCCGTCCATCTTTTTGGTTATAGCCTTTATGTCAAGAACGCTTAGAGATATCGAGTTGAACTTCAAACCATATACTCAGGTCTTGATTTTATCCTGAAAAATAATGTATTGCTAGATTTACTTTAAAAAAGATATATCGCAAAATGTTCGTGACCGTCCGTTGACTATTGATGACCGTTTATGTCGCAAAAAATGCGTATTTTGACACTAAAATGGAATCAAAATTAAAAGAGTACTTCCAGTTGACCTAGAATTATGAAGTTTGTCAGCTAGTGTCTACAGGTAAAATAAAAATAAAATGAAAGCTATAAATAAAAAAAATACATTTGTGGATAAGTCCTAAAAAAATAGCTTTAAAAGAAGGTTAAAATTTGATTTTAAAGGTAGTTCAACTGAGGTATCAGATGACAGGGCTTGGTGTGCATATTCCAATTTTCTTAATTTTTTATGACCAATTACTGTATGGAACCCTCGATGGGCGAGCCGGACTCGCGCTTGTGTGATTTTCTTAGTTAAGCTGTGATCTTAGTTCAAGATCCTACATATAGATACACAGAAGGAACCTGGGGACCTAGTGTTTGGACACTCTGATCATATTAAGACACGTTCGTTTCCCACTTTCCGCTGATTTCTGGAAGCAAAGAGCGTGGGTCCCTATCCTAATTATAAAATTAATTATTTCCTTATTCAAAATTAACTAAAGTGATTATTACTATACTACACATTGCATTGCACTCTAGTAGACTAACTTAGCTAACTTCCATACAAAATTATAGTTAATATTAAAATCATACACACCAAACCATCCAAAACCGTCGGAAGCGAGCTGAGGGTGAATTTTAAGCAAGCTTTATTATACAAATTTAATTATTCGTCTGGAAAATGGAGTTTGCCTTTCGTTTTCAACGCCTTTTGTACCTTCGCGTGACTATTTCGGGTTATCTCCATGTCAGGGTTAAGTTTTGTGACATTAGATTAGAGATTGGGGTAATAATTGTCCTGAAGTTATCGTATTATAGCATCGCGCAGTATTAATAATTGATTTTGATGGGTTGTGTATTATTCTATGAGAGGCAATAATATGATAAATATGTTTTTTCCGCATCACCGTATGGCAGGGTAATCAGAACGGACTTAGTGTCAAGAGGAAGACAATCAATCCCCCATTTTCCGCGGAAGTCAACGCCGCGCTTAGTCTCGTTACCAGAGGTAGAAAATAAAAATAATCTATCCCTTCGAGGAAAAATAGCAACCATAACCATCGTATTTTTTCACTTAATAATGATTAATAATTACTATAATTTAAATTACATATAAGTGAACTATGTTAACAAGTGGTGCCTTAACTGTATACACGATAGTTCCTGTGGTCGATTCTTACTCGGGGGATTAATGCTATTTTGGAATTGACATTTCCTCTATTTTTTTTACCAAAACGCCACTTTTGCGATGTTTCTCATATTAGGCTGAAAGTGAAGAATGGAGTGTTTGACACTGTTTTATTTATCTCTCTACACGAAGAAATAAAAAAAATGAAATCCACATACTTTCATTTTCGTTTATTAAATATGTATATTTAATATTAACAGAGCGAGCCCATATAAAAAACAGTAGGGGTCAAATAAAAGCTAACAACTAACTAACAAATAAAAGTGCTACCACAATAACTCATAAAGAACTCGCAAGGCATATCACATTAATCATTACCAACCTCATTTACAATGCTTATCGCGTCTAATGATATTTTAAAAAGACTTTAACCGTATAGCCTTATACCGTAAAAACTTTTTACAATACCGTAAAATAGAAATTCAACTTTTTTTTTTACCGTATATTTGCCATATCGAGTGCCGTGTTTCAAAGAGTGGTAAGTAACCTAATGTATGTCAGCACGCTACTATTAAAATTAATAAAATTAGTTCGTGGGATTTTTATTGTATGAAAATGCTGTAAAGAGGCCGGCGAGGTTTGATAAAACAGGGTGTAAAGTGCAGGGAATGTGAAAAATAATGGTTATTTATATGGAATTCTTCTAAATCATGCTATTTTTATGATATTTTAACTGTTGTTTTTTTTCAATTATAGAGAAATACTATTGGTTTTAGAATTTTTTTTCATAAAGGAGCTGTCGTGGCGCAATGGCACAGTGAGTGACTGAAAGTTGCAAATGCGACGGTTGTGAGTTTGATTCTGCACTCGGAAATGAAAGTAATTCATTTCCTTAATCTGCTAACAATATAACGTTCAGTTTCGCCACTCAAAATTAAATGTCTAGAAAAGTTATCGGAAGTGGGGACCCGAGGTGTCTTAGCAATTGATTTACACACCTATTGCTATATACGGGACCCAGTGTGAAGAAAAAAATCGATTAAAGAAAAAACAAGAAAAGATCTTTCAATTATAAAAATACTTCCATATCATAATTCAGCTTATCAATAAAATGCCAAGACCCAATAGCGCCGGTCCCGTAGGCCGTACGTGGTACGTGGGGATGTGTTGAATATTTCATTCGAAGGTAAAGAGGACAAAGATATGAGAGTTGGATCGCGTTCGTAAACAAACCTGCGACCACTGGTTCTCGATAACAAATTATAAAATATGACAAACTAATTTTTATAATTGATGCTAATGTATAAAAAATTATGTTTTCTTTTTATTTAATACTGGTAAAATTCAATAAACATTTTGTCCGTACTTATTTACTACGTATTATTTATTCATATATTTTTAAAAAATTTATTGGTTGCCGCCTACTTTAGCAAAGCCAGTAAGCATGCTGATCAAAGTTGCTTTAAATATTCAAATGAAAAATATAGTGTAGCTTCATTTCACTCTCACTTTGCTCTACTGTTGTTTTATTAATTAAATATAATTTGACTCGATGGAATAAAGTGTCGTAACACTGGGTTCCCAGGTTCCTTTTGTCAACTCCGCTATATCCCATGTAAGGCTATAAATATATACTTCAGCGAATGAAATTTAACTCCACAACTATTGGACTTCGGTAAAAACTACCATCACCTAGATAATAGAACAAATTAACAACATGAGTTAAATTATACATGTCTGAATAAAGTAAATAATTATTAAGGAAAAAGAAATTATACTAAACTATAAAACGCTGCCTACAAAGATGACGAAGCAATTTTTTTTATTTTAAATTAACTAATAATAATAATACTGATATTTCTTAGTGATAAAATGCCTATGAATTAATTATAATATCCACATTAAGCTTTCACCATTCACAATATATGAAGGTGAATATAAGCAGTAAGCGGAGTGCCTTAACACAAATTTCTTCTAAACAACAAAAAAATCGATAATAATTCGGATAGTCAAAATAAACACAAACTCGACTCGATCTCAATACAGTACCGTAGTAGTAACTCTAAATACTATCAGGTCGAAACGCCCGAGGCCTAACATTATTTATTTAATACACTCCACTCCAAGGCTAACGTTGGCTCTATAATTGTTTCTAACCAATTTCACGTGAAAATACGTGGATACTTCGAACAACATTGTTTTTAAGTTGATTTATAAATATATATGAAATATATAGTATAGAGGATAGGTGTTTGAAGCCAGGCGTGGCGCAGGTGTGGCGCTGGTGTAAACGCGTGTGTGAATTCGATTTCCACTCGAGGAAATTAAATATTTAATGTTTTCATTTCTTGGCACTGGTGTCCAGGTAAAGAGCGGCGATGAGTTCCGCCAATACGCAATGGGTCCAGAATTAGACGGAAAATGGAAAATAGAGTGTGTAAACACTAAGTTCCCGCACTCTCTCTGCCAATCCTGGCGTGTGCAGGATATAGCGTAAGACTGAAATAACTGACAAAATATACAACAACAAAATACTGAGAAAACTACGAACAAAGCCGCATGGAGTCTGCTGCTATTCTGTTTTTAAAATACTAGCAGCCAACACGTGGCTTTATCCGCTTAAGCTTATATTATAGCCATGCTAGAGTAGGCAGAGGGAACCTAATATTAAAACACTCCGTTCCCCACTTTCCACCGAGTTCTGAAGTTCATTGCGTGTTGAGTTGAGAAACTTGACACCAGAGCGAAGAAATGAAAAAAGTTATTTATTTTGACATGCATTCTCCTATTGTGTAATATAGTCTCTTTTTACCGTACAATGTCCTTCGTGTGTTCTCCATACAACGTGACATTGGCGAAGTGATTAGTGCTCAACTGGCACGCTCGAAGCGCCATAAATGAAGAACTGAACTGAACTGAAAAGTTATTTAAAACTACTTAAATGTATATTAGTTATCTCTTTAAGTTGAATCCGTATTTTCGGCGCAAGTTTATGTTAATGCGGTTTTCGCGTTCATTAGATAACGGCCGCTATATTTTAATCTGAGCGTCACGTTACGTTGTAATTAAATGGAAACATTGCATATAATGTGAATTTGTGAAGAGGTGAGAATATATTTATAGTTGGAAACTGTATACGAATTGGTATGAGATTCAATCCTTTTTCTAGGGAATGAATTATTTTGATGTCTTCTGGTTAGTAATAGCAAATGCTTATTTTAGATATAATTTATTCAATTAGAATATTTAAATAAAGTCATTATATTCCTATACGTATAACAGAAGAAAAAATGCTAAGTTATTGTTTAATTAATAAAAATATTATTAATTTAAGTGGGAAAACGGTATTTTTTTTATTTAACTTCACGCTATATCCCGCATATAGCAGGGAAGGCAGAGGAAACCTATGAACATGGTGTTAAGACACTCCTTTCCCATAATAATCCTTCTGTTCCCCACTTTAAGCAGAATTGTTGAGTGGTGGAACTCAACGCCGCGCTTTTTCCTCGTTACCAGACCGAGGAAATTAGAATATGAATTATAATTTCCTACAGTTTGAATTGAACTCACGATCTGTAGCATTTATAGTCACACGCTCGTACACCTGTGCCACGACTGGCCTCGTGAAACGATAAAAACTAGTAAATATAAACATACGCCCCAACGTACCTCGAATCATCTACCTCCATTTACATTCAAACACTTAACAACTTTGCCTAACAAAATGCCAAGCACAAATATAATCCAGCACCTCTAATTACAATTTCATAAACGCGATAGGGACAGCGCGCTAGCGTCACAAGCCAAGCTAAATAAAAACTTGAGAGTTCATCTCGTGAATTTTAATAAGGACACTAGGAGATGTTAATTTAATTATTTAATAATAAAGCGAGGTCTAGCACGCTCTAATTGACTCGAGCGAGGAGCTATGGAGGAATTCTTTTCACTGTCTTTTCATATTTGTGAAGGTTATATGTTTTATATGTAAAATGTCTACGGTAAGGACTCTCAGATTTAGCCTTCTTTGTTAACATTGACACTTAGACAGTTATAGTGGATTCAAATACGTGTGGTTTAATATGTTTATGTAAGTTTGTATGAAAAACGTTGTGTATATATGTGGCAATCTCCTTAGAATCCGTTGTAGCACTGAAGGCCATGGAGCGAGTGAGTGACAGTGCAGATCTGCTTCGTCAGAGATTACAGAAGCTGATATTTGTATCTCCAACTCCCCTTAGCACAGAGGGCAGGAGAGTCATAGCGATCCTTCTGTAAGTGTTCGAGCTCGCGGGTGCCCTAAGAGAAATCTTGGGACATACTAAAGATGATGGTGGTCAACAGTAGACAGACTTTCCGCTGAGGCGTTGTAATGGCATGTGCGAGCGATTCTATGGTGTAGGTATGTAGGAGGAGAGGGTTTTGCTTGGTTTTAGTGGGTAGTTTCAGATTTTCTAGCGATGAATCCCATAGTAACACATTGGTCCTACGCATGAGCGGTCTGCGCTAAAGCATTTTCCACCGACAACAAAAAACACTAACATAAAACTTATTTTATAATAGAAAGATGTTAACTGAAGAGCAGTGAATAAATACATAGAGTAAATAAATTTTGTCGTAGGCTTGAAGCGTTGATTACGCAATCAAGTTAAAGTAATTTTAATCAACTTTAATCAGTGCTAGTTGAAAGCAAAATGTTACAGGGTTATATATTTTACAGACATTTCGTTCCCATTAATACACTTACGTTCCCAAGATTCCGCCAAATTCTGGAGACGTGGCGTATTGAGTTCTGAAACTCAACGATGCGCCTCGCTTTGTTGCTAGATAGAGCGAGAAAATGAAAATATTGGATGATTATTTCCCCGAACGGGACTTGAACCCACAACCGTCACGTTTACAATGACACGTTTGTGGCACTATGCCACCATGGTGTCGATGGTTATTTCGTAATACCTTAAATAAAACATGTCAAGTAAATATATCATTATTAAATATTATTAGAAAAAGCATGTATATTTTGATTTACAAAACTAAAAATATTACTTACAGCCATTCAACTCGCGATGTTGATGCCAAGATGTTACTTTGTTTTTAAAACACGCTTTTTGGCAAATGAAACTACACACATTCTTACGTAAAGTTTCACTTGTACGAAGCATAAAATTATATGATATAAACATATACAGATACAAGACATTATCGTTTCTTTATAAATTTAGTAGAATTTCACAAAACAGTCTATCGAGAGATGAATATTAAGAACTGTATTATCTTACTACGGAGGTTCTTTACACTTAACCCACAAAATAAATGTTAAATAAAAACAACAACTGAAATATAAAATATGAAAAATTTAGAAATAAATCACTCATAATTAATATTATTTATTATTATTATACGTAAATGAAGCCCGTCGTGGAATAAGCATAAGAGTGTGGATGTAAACGTGACAGGTTGTGATTTCGATTCCCATTCGAGGAAATGTAATATTTTACTGTTTAATTTTCCTCGCTCTAGTGACGAGCCAAAGTGTGGCATTGAGTTCCGATACTCAGAGCGCAATGTCTCCATTGACGGAAACTCAATTCGACGGAAAATGGGAAACAGAAGTGTTAAAGGTTAAAAGGGAATAGAAGTGTCATAACAATCGGTTCCCAGGTTCCCTGCTGCCTACCCCGCTATATGGAGGATACGGCGTGAACTTTCACACAAAAAAATTATAAAAAAATACATACGAGATACTATAAATAATTAATTACATTCCTCCACCGTCGCCTTCATTATTTCAAAATAGAATTGAACCTATAACCTATGTCCTATACTCATCGTACAGCAGAAGAAACAACACTTACTATAGACTTCACCCACAAGTACATCTAGCCTGCTTTAATAAGAGAGACAGTATAAACAGAGAGACAGACAGAATATCACGAAATGCATACGCATTACGCCGCGGGCCGTCGCGCGTCTTGTAGTCGTTCGTGTATTTGACTATATTAACCGCTTCCCGACTATAGTACATGCTGTTAGTGTTTCTATATACTGTATTTATATTTGAAATTATTTTATAAATAATTATTTGTAATTCTTATTTTATAAGAGTTGAATTGGTGTGAAGACACCACGTTGGCTTGAAAAGCAAAACCTAACGAAGCGTTTTGTCTTAGTAAAGCGATGAATTATAAACATTATTTTTACTTGGAACCGAACCCATAATTATAGTGTTCACAGTCATATGCTGTCCAACTATTGGCCTTAAATTATAAAAATTATATATTCAATAAAATTATATTAACTTGCATAACACATAAAAAATACTTACTAAAGAACTAGAATTGATTGAGGTGTATTGGCACAACGGCACAACGTGCGACTGTAAATGCGACGGTCGTGGGTTCCATTTCCCATTCATTATACATAAAAATAATTTTTTTTTCGTTCTGATATGTATATAAATTGGAACGCCAGGAACGGAATGTCTTAACACTAGGTTCCCTGTTCTAACACCGCTATATGCAGAATACTGTGTGAAGTTAATAAAAAAAATATCTGTAAGTATATATATTCGCAAATTATCCAGAAATGATAAGCTAAGCGGTACGCCTTTACATCTTAAAGGTCAGCTTTAACCTCGCGTGTATTGTGCGGGCAATTTGTATGAGAACAATGAGATGAGGTTCCGATTCGAGCCTCAAAGGTTTAAAATGTTGAAGACCGGTAATGTATGTGTACCGGTGTATATACATATCACGTGTGGTACAAGAAATAATAATATTTATTTACAGCTTCACGCATTTCACGCAAAGCAGAGGGAACCTAGTGTTAAGTTATGCGTTATGCGTGTAGAATAGCAGGGTGTCACGCTTTGTTTTATTACCAGAGCGAGGAAATAAAAATAAATCACTCCCTCGAATGGGAATTGAGTCCCAACACTACTTACTTCTTAACACTAGGCTCCCTCTGAATACTCTGCTGTGTGCGGGATACAGCGTGAAGATATTTTTTTAAGTGATACTAAATACTAAAAATTATATTAAAATTTATAAAAAAGTAAAAAATACTTATCATATTGTAGTAAGCAACGAATGTTATGTGATGTAACGAATATACGTCCTTTTTTAAGTTTCCTTTTAAATTAAAATAGAATTATAATAGTTAAAATCGCTTTTTGCCTATCACATAAGCCACATCTTCTACTACATAAGCATTGCGATAAAATCAAATCGCTATCGCTAATCGTCCATTGTGTGATAGCGATCTGTTTGTGACATTCCCGTGTGATACATCAGAAACGTCATCTTGCATAATTAATGATATTACAATAAGATTGGAAAATGTTAAAATGTTGGTGGACGTAGGTATGTCGTTTTGACACGAATAACTCTTATAATAAACTCTTATTTAGGAGAATTTCCCATTTTTACCATCTTCATAAAAGGAGGAGGTTCTATATTCGGCAACATTTTTTATGTAAAACTTTTGATTTCTCACCATTTTATAAATATCAAAGTACCTATATATAAATAGTAAACATCTATATATATAGAAATGTTTTTTTTTGTTTTGGGGATTATAGGCGGCGCCATCTCACAATTCCTATGGGAACGAAAAAACAGTTATAACTGGTCTAATATATATCTAATAATAAAGATAAAAAAATATAACAAACAAGTATTTCTACTTTCTTTCAAAAAAGACTGTACTAATGTTAATTGCAGAAACAGCAAGGACAAGTTTAGACAAGTTGGTAATATTCATAAAATTGTAAATAATCTAGGAATATATAATTCTCGATCTCTTTCATCAACATACATAAAACAAAACTATCTCTGAATGGAATCGAACCCACAACCAACTGACACTACCATCAAAACTTTCATTTGCTCCATGTCATCTCAGCCCGATAGTACCACCGAGAGCACCACAGCATCTTTAATAAATATCCCAACACTTGGTTCTGCTCTTACAAATGCTCTGTAATGCATCCGACCGAGTGTACACAGCAGTGTCCTCTTATTTCACCTTTCATCTCATGGACCATTAAATACTTGAACGCGCGTCTCTAAATTTTAGTGAAATATTGTATGTATGAGATAAAAGGAAGTGATACGTATTATATATTGTGAAATAAGACTGTTTTAGTATGGTAAAAGGAATAATCTTTATGTTTGTATGAAGTATTTTTGAAATATTTTAAAGTGTTCGTTGAAGTGTCGTTTTGAATTAATGTTTTTTTTTTAGAATAGCGTGATTCTATCTAGTGAGGGTATGAAAGCTGTTCAACCCCTCGAGTGTGAATCGAACCCACAACGTCGCGCTTACTGTCGTACATTAAGTCGTTGACGGTTTTTAATGATAATAGTATCAAAATGTTTGTTTTGTTTCATGTTTAAATTGTTTTTATAGCTGTTACTATTTGACAGTTTTTTCGTTCTTTCGTGAAGTGTAGAAAAGTTCTACCACCTTTATTAAGATCGGCACGACGATGTTAAATTCAAATTTTAAATATTCTTTATAATGACTTTCGCTAGCACTTTTGTCGGCTAACGAACGTAAAAAATAAATTTGCGGCGGATAATTTACGGGACCCCCGTTATAGCCCGCACATAGCAGGGTAGGCAGAGGGAACCTGGAAACCTAGTGTCAAGTAAATCTGTCCGACATTAAATCACTTCCGTTCCCCAATCTTCACCAAAATCGAGAGAGATAAGAGATAAATAAGTAAAATAGTTTAAACTTCATAATCGAGTTAAAAGACGCGTATCACTTAATGTGGACCTGTGGGGCCGTCGTATATTTAATTTTTTGTAATTTCTCCCTTCCGGTAGAAAGAACGTGGCATTGAATTCACTTACAACACGCTTTTTCTCGAAATTATATCGAAAAGAAGAGAGCGGAGTGTCTTAACACTTGTTTCTCAACTTCTGCTTATCCTGCTTGCTCTATGCGGTTTAAAATGTGAACTAAAAAATAACCTCTTATTAACATTAGGTATATTTAAATTTAATACAATAAAAGTATAAAAAATAACGTTATATTAATGTACGGTCACGTAATTAAGCCGCGTTAAGTTGTAAACTTTATTATGTTAGGCCTTAATGAACAATTTACAAGACTTTTTTATCGACTTACTTTTTTTTTATTCAAATTTAATTTAATAGGTTACAGTATTTTATCAAATATACGAGTACCAGTACCAATTTAATACCAGAGTAACAGTGACAAGGTGTCCATAGGACAAGGTTTCCATTGGGTTACCTTTTATAATTTCGATAAATGAATTAATAAATAGTAAATAATTAATAATACTCGACTAACATTTTTAGTACACCGTAGCATAGCAGAGTAGACACAGGGAACTTAGAAAGTTAATGTTAAGACACTCCGTTCTTATTACTTTCTGCTGAATACTGGAGACGTGCGTGAAGCATTGAATTGCGTATCAAGTCCTCCGAGTGGGAATCGAATCCACAACCGTCGCGTTTAGTTGCACGTTCGTGCCCCTACGCCACGACAGTCTCAAACATGCAATACAATTCTAACATAAAAAGTGTCTCTTACGTATTTACATTATCATACAGACCGAATTTATTTTATTCATATGATTGTTTGTTTCTTGGACGCCGGTTTACTTTCGTACAAAATCCTTTTAATTGATAATAAATATATATTCAAACCCAGCTCAAGGAAATACGTACAAACATTTAACTATTTGTATAGTTATTGTATGCCTTTCATCATCGTCATCATATCACCCTTTAGACGGGACAATGGTCAAAGACCACGCTGATCGGTCCTGCGCTTAAGCCAGCGGCCTCTCGCGCCCGCGGCCTTGACCAGATCGTCGATCCATGTCAGCCTTTACATATAGATAATTTTTATATATGGATATATATTTATATATATTTCTCTATACAAAAAACTGGTATTCTATTTATACTAACCATATAGAGCACGTTGTCACTAGACACTTTATTTTCATAAAAAAAAAACACCAATCCACAAGTACTTATCACAAAATGAACCCGTGCAATAAAACTTGCTAACTTTGTTTACGACCGAGCACAGACGTATTAATCAATTTGTGTCATAAACGAAACGTGCGTCATGAAATATCGCGCGAACAAAAAAGATGTAGGGCCGCGGAGGCAAATTGTGGATTTATTGGTTGTAAAGCTTACTCTACACTTATTCTGATACTTTTTTTAACACTTTTAAAGTGTTATTCTACACTTAGGAAATAAAAATAGTTATTTAGAAAGCTTATAAAAATTTGAACGTAGCGGGACTAAATAGCCTGGTCGGTTTTCAGGAGGCGCGGATTCTAGTTCCGCTACGTTCAAATTTTTATAAATAAAAAAATTAAATTAAATCAGCTTCACGCTGTATCCCGTACACAGCAGGGTAGGCAGAGGGAACATAGTGTTAAGACACTCCGTTCCCCACTTTCTGCCGAATTCTGGAGGCATTGCGTGTTGAGTGGCAGAACTCAACGCCGCGCTTAACCTCGACACCAGAGCGAAGAAAAGGAAATATAAATTTAAGGAAATATTTCATCTCCTCGAGTGGGGATCGAACCCACCACCAGTCGGTTTTACAGTCACGCCTCGTGCCACTGCGCCACCACTGGCCTCAAATTTTTATAAGTTTTCTAAATAAGTTTTTCTCTGATACTGTTATTGTATAGTAAATTTGAAATAATTTTATAATACTATAGTCTGTGATAGTGCAGTGGAGCAGTCTCAAGCTGTAAACGCTGTCTATGAGTTTGGTGTCTATTTGGAAAAAATATTATATTTACATTACCTCCTTAGTGTGGTTATATTTATCGCAATGTTGGGTTCTGCTATTCAACATACAATATTCTTGAAACTGCATAGGAAATAGACAGCGGAATGTCTTATCACTAGGTGCTCTCAACTTACGCTGCTGTGTATGGGTATGAATAATATGTAAACTCCGTATATCGCGTATCGTTTCTATCCCGTGGGTTCGCTTCCCGCTCGGTGAATGAATTATATACTATTTTCATTTCCTCGCTCTGGTAGCAAGACACAACACAGCGTTAAGTTTTACCACTCAAAACGCAATATCTCGAAAATTTGTTGGAAATTGAGGTACGTAGGTTACCTAGGCCTATATGGGATACAGTGTTACTACGTGTTGTTGCTACGTGTACAAAAATATATATTATTAGCTCATATAGAAGTGTACCACCACTGGACAGAAAGCCTTAAAGCTTGCAAATCGCTTGTCAGTTAACACAAAAACAATCCAACGGGCCGTTAATTTCGAACCAACTTATTGCGGTGACTGATTGAATTGTGCTCACATTATAAATAATAAGCTTTTATATATTGTGGATTACGTAGAGATTATGTAGTGCTAACTCTCTGCTCTCTATTTCTGAACATTTTCAAGATACAGCGTTATATTAGGTGGAACCTAACGCCGCGCGTTGTCTTAATAGATCGAAGATATTACCAAATTTGAATATTGTGTAATTACAAGTGAATTTGAATCCACAACCAGTACTTAGATATAGAGTTTATAACTGAGCCACGATGAAATCAATCTATGCATGTAAGTCATAAGGTCCCTTCACATCACGGAGTATTTAAGGTAACAGATAACATAACAATATTATATTTAATCATCATTTTTGTATCTACTTCTTTCTTCTCTTTTTCAAAAAAAATTTTGTTCTTTATTTTTTTATATTATCTTCATACATAACCAAGCAGCAGAGTAGGTAGAAAGAATAGTATTAAACCATTCCGTTCTCAATTTTCCGTACAATTTCAAACCATTGCGTGTTCACTGTTGGAACTTAACGCCGAAATTATGTCACTACTATAAGTTGACAAATTATAGAAGGAATTCTTAATACAAAAATTTCCCACAATCAAATTTAACTATAATTTAGTACTTTAATCCTTACTTTATAAAGACGGCGGCAGCAATCCGGTTTGAATAAATTGTTATTTTATTGACTAGCATTAATATGAATCTATTCTATCTTTCATTAAGGCTGGTTTTGGGTTCGATGCCCACTCGAGGAAATGAAATATTTATTTAAATGTATATTTTAATTTCTATACTCGCTAAGGAGTCGAAGAGCGTTGAAACGCGGCGTTGAATTCCACCACTCAAAACGCAATTTCTCCAGAATTTAGCGGAAAATGGGAAACGGGGTTTCTTAAAACTAGATTCCCTCTGCTTAACCTGCTGGTGAAGCTGATTTATTTTTGTTATCTCTCATTGAATACTCCAGGTGCTGTGTGAATTAGTTCGCTTTTTGCTGATTAGTTTCTGATGCCGCTGGACTTACTAATGATAGTACTATACGTTTAATCCGTATATATGGATGTCAAAGCTGCGGCTGTTCTTTGAAGTAGAGAACTTTAATCATATTTTCTATAATTACTTTAATTCTTTATTTTAGACAATTTTATCTTTTTTTGTTGACTATTACCAAAAATTACATATTTATTTAAATAAAATTTTCATTTTACAGATAGTAGAGTTCGGTCGGCAATGTTTCAAGAATTCGGCGAAAGTATCTTAATGGAGAAAGAGGTATCCTTGCCCAAAGTAGGCAGAGCCATCCTAGGAACCTTGTTATGTGCGGTATATCCTCCACAGCTTGGAGCTAAAAAAAGGTAGTAGAGTAACGTTACTATACTGTGCACCAGATTAGAGGGAACCTGGAAAAAAATTGACCCACAACAACAAAATATATTCAACAAAAAATATTAAAATCTCATATAGTTTTCTTTAATTTTGTCAAAGAACAAAAAATAGTCATCATGTAAGTAAATCTCCAAGTCGACGTCTCATCACATTTGCCAATTATTTTGACATAATCTAAAAAGTTGAAAAGAATATTATTTTTCAATATAAGTTATTCGAACGCTCACGCGTCATAAAGTTGACTCGCGAAACACGCCGGATTTCCTCCGTTCAGTCCGCGCATAATAAAACTTGGAAAGTATGAAAGTTGTCGATAAATCACAAAAAAAGGTTGATATTATTTTTCCTAAAATAGCAAATAATTTTTACGATGCGATGGTTTCTATCTATTTGAAAATATTTTATATTTATAAGATACTACTTGTATTAAAATTTTTTACATGTAGGAAAAATCTTCATTGTTTTCTTCTATTTTCCAAACAATTTAAAATTAGCAAAGGGTAAGTTACAGGTATTTTAATTTCATTCTGATTAGAACGATAATAAAATATTAATTAAAAAACCCTTTTTAAAAAGAAACTTTATGTTTTTTCAAGGTATATTATATTTTACAGATCCAGCCCTTTCATTTGATATCCATATTAAAAGGATTGTTCATAAATTTGAAATCCGCCATTTTGTTGCGGCGGCCATTTTGTATTAACAAATTATATATCACTCACTGAACTGAAGTCGTTATACAAATTTCAGCTTAACAACAAGTCTACAGGAAGTGGGTCAACTCAAATTGACCTTGCAAGATTTCTCATACACTAACACTATAGCTTGTAATAATTTAAATGTGTACTATTCTGTGAAACGGTTTTCCTAAACCATCCGGTTAGGTGCTACGATAGTGATTATTTTATAACCATGTCTTAAGCTTTTCTTAAGGAAAACCTCGTGTAAACCGGATTTTGCACGGCGGAACTAAACACTGCTTCTCACCAAAGGCAATATTAAATACCATTCTGCATATATACCATAATGTCACCGTAACCAATATCGAGCGCTGCTGTTTTTCTTTTGAGACACTATTAGGTAAGTTTCTTCGAAAGTAGAATTATACGAAGTTTCGAGCCACGCGCGATCATTTAATTGCAAATTTCTTGTTGTTACTAAGTTAAATGGAAGGCTTTAAAGGACGTTCGAAGAATAAATTTTCAATTCATACAAGGCAAGGCTAATTTTGTTTTATGAGACGTGGTTGGATTTACAAATAATTTGGAAAAATAGTTTTTTAGCATTTTACAAAGTGGGCAAGGTGCACTTGGAACCCGCAGTTGGTTTTCCTAGTTTTGTAGAACTATCAAAATGAACTTCATTATAATATGTTTTTTTTTGTAACTAGGATTGGAACCCAACTACTATCTGGTTTATTTGGACATAAAAAAATTATGCTACTGTATTTAATTTTTTTTTAGTTTAACACTGTATCCCATAGCAAGGTAGGAAGGCAGAGGAAGCATCAGCATCTGCAGACGCTTCCGTTAAATTTGAGCGGTGGAGCTCATTATCAGTTCGTAGTACCCACTGTGGGAATCGAAGCCAGATCTGTGCCCCTGTGCTGCCACGGCCTCTATTTGATACTTTTTATAACATAATATAATACTTATTGAAAATCACTCTAATGTTTTATTAGTGTCTAGTCACTCTATTGCGCATATATACGATATACATACTTTTTTACACATTGATATTACTATTAAGTAGATATAGATAGATAATAATAAATCCAAAAATATATGTCTACATTTATAGGCACAAAGTATTTAACTATTCTAGAACCAAACCAAATAACCATTTAGTTTTCCTATGAAGCTTGTTCAAACGTAAAAATAATTAAACCAAAATCTATAAATTCCTAAAAATATTTATTAAAATAAAAAAAATCCAGTCAAGTATGAGTCACACTGATTCACCGAAGGTTCCGAATCAATTTCATAACTGTAGGTCCAAAAAAAGTACCCAGCGGCGTTTTTATACAAAGCAGAAATAAAGAAGATGAGGCCGGTCGTGGCGCAGCGGCACGAGGTGTGAATGCAAAGGTGATGCAATGCGAGGTTGTGGGTTCGATCCCCACTCGAGGAGATGAAATATTTACTTAAATTTATATTTACATTTCTTCGCTCTGGTGTCGAGGTTAAGCGCGGCGTTGAGTTCTGCCACTCAACACGCAACGCCTCCAGAATTCGGCAGAAAGTGGGGAACAGAAATAAAGATGCATAAAATATGCTCGTGTTTCAGATTGCGTTGAATTAGGAGCTTATTTTTTACTTATTTATAAAACGTATAAAAATTTGAACGGGATTCGGACCTGCACCTCCAGGAAACCGACCAGGTTGCATAAATAAATTGTAACAAGCGTATAAAAATTTCGACGTAGCTGTTTCAAAGTGTTCCAAATTGTGGAATAACACTATAAAAATGTTAAAAGTAGCTTATTTTTTTATTCTCCAAGGGATCTGGATATTGAATATTAATTTTATCTTGACACCTCCACGTGACCTTGACATAAATAGTCTTCAGACGGACCAACGGACAACGCAGTGATCCTAAAAGGATTCCGTTTTTACGTTTGAGATAGGGAACCCTAAAAATGCTTTGTAGTGCACATAAAGTGAAAATAATGTTAGCAGGCAGCCACGCGTTGCTATTTGAAAATATTTTCAATTTACATACACCGCACTTTCATTATAGGGAGAGGTTTTTGAAGTTGACGGCGTACTGCATTCTACAGCGATATGAATCATGTAACAAAATATGTAACGTAGTTTAGTAGTCAAATGTATAGAAACATATATAAAAATTTAAATAATAATAGGTGATTTAAAGGCGTAAGAGCAGGGTAAGTAGAGGTTGTGTTAAATCACTTTGTTTCCCAATGTCCACTTTTTTACAATTTTTCAGACATTTCTTTTTAAGAGACGGAACTCAATAAAAATATTCCCCCGAGCGTGAATAGAACCCACGATCGTCTCATTAGAACATGAACAACTAATTTGTATCAATTTGGAAAATGCTTAAAATTGGCACATACCGATCTCAAATCTTTCATTTAAAGACGAAAAACTTTAGCCACTCAACATATCCCAAATCTGTTGAAATTTTATACATTTTAAGAATATTTCATGATAAAAGTCGTAACTAAACACAGCATTAATTGAAACCAACCCCAATCAAACACACATCAACTGTACCACAAAAGACTTTCATAATTTATAAAATATAATAGTTTCACCAGATTCCATGTATTGTTTACTCATTACATACAAAACTATGAACATATTGCTAGACGTACGACGCCTGTAAGCACAGCAGCAGTCGTAAACATCTAATCTACATTTTATGCTGTTAGTTAACTAACTACAACAATATATACGGGTTCCTGTGTACCTCTCTGGTGCTAATATATTAGGTATACTAGTATTATAATCTGTCTTTACTTTGATATGATAAAATACTATGCTAACAAATAAATATAGCTAGTTAAATAACGTAAAAGATTAAGAAAGGGTAGTGTTCAGGCACTACGTCCTCTGCGACTCACTAACCTAAGCTAATGTAGAGCTCTCCTTCTTAGGAAGGGCCAAATTGCCTCCTTACAAATAATTTTAATGTCAGTGTAATCTAAAATAATTTAGAGTTGATTTTCTTACGTGACGATGACGTTATTTTATATTCTTATATTTTTCAATTCACTTTTTTTTTCCTACCAGATTAGCCACGATAACGCCAAACGGTTCAATCTCTTTCGTCTCGTCCACTGTCAACCTCTTCATACGTGACTTTTTACGTGACCTTCCTCCAGTACCATCTATACTGTATCCTCGAAGGTCAACCCAGGTCTCCTCCTGCCTCTCTTACTATTGTATATTCATTATTCCACACGATACAAACAAACATACACAAATAATTTTATTTATGATATCGTGACACGTCCGTAGTACCTGGCGGTATTGAGAACGTATATGTTATATTTACGTATATCGTATACAGTTTATGGAGCAAAGGTGCCGTCACGTAAGGCACTACTAACCTGACGTATGTAATATTCAATACTAGGGTATTATATGTATATAGCTTTGAAAAACTTAAGCTAAAATCTTCTAAAGTAAATGAAATTGTAAAATGCAAATGATTTGAAAAAAATACATAAAACAAGCTTAAATACCTATTTTTTTTGTCTTCGATGTTAATCTAATGTCTTAACGTGAGCTTCACATGCAGGTAGGCAAAAGGAACCTAGTGCATTGTGTGTTGAGTGGCGGCACTCAACGCCGTGCTTTGCTTCGATACCAAAGCGAAGAAATGGAAATATAAATTATTTCTATTGTGGATCGATTCCACAACTACGGTATAAATTACGTATACAATAATATAAAAAAATTGACATTTGCATATTGAATTAAAATAAAATAAAATTAAGACACCATAAATCATATTAGAGTGCAAAATGAAACATTTTCATTATGATCAGTTTTTTCTGCATCTCTTACATAATATTGTATGTATTTCATTAGTGTAATGTGGGAATAGATTATGTTACGAAGTCTTTGAAGCGTAGCTATGTAGGTCTAAGGTTTAATATAACTTCGATGGTCCTAGCTTCAAATTCCAAAGGAAAGTAATTTAATATTATAGAAATGCATTAACGCCTTCTTACTGGTATATAACTTCTAAACTAATATTATTAACTTTATTTGGCTGAATGTGCTAATCCCAGAAACTCTTGTTTGAAATTGAAAAAAATATTTTTTGTTAAATAATGTATAATAATGAAACTGAAATAATACAAAATATAATGAAATATTTAATATTTTTCATTTCCTCGTTTTGGTAACGACGCAAAGCGCGGCGTTGATTTCCGCCACACAACATGAATCCGAAATTCGGTGAAAAGTGGAAATCGGAAGTGTCTTAACACTATGTCTCCAGGTTTCCTCTGATTACCTTACTCTATTCAAGATACAGCGTGCAACTAAAATAAATAAGAAAACAGTTTAATCTTTCAATATATTTAATTTAAGCCAAAGAACTGGTCCAAAACTATTTTAATGTACTCAGATCATTCATATCATGTTCGAGTTTACCGAACATCGTATACAGAAGTTTTATTGGAAACGACAAAGTTGCCAAACCTACTTCGGCCGCGGACCTCCTAACATACAAATGTCAGCTTCCATTTTAAAATTAGCTCTCCAAGTAAATGAGGGAAGCTGAAAGTTTACTTTAGTTTTAGTTTCAGTTAAGGATTAATCTTAGAGTAAAAAATAGTTTTAGTTTTTTGTGAATTTTGGTCCTTATTTACGGGCTTTTATTAGGTCGACTATTAATTATCTTAGGAAAATGTAAGGAACTAAAATTGTGTGTTTGTAGGTATATATTTTTGAGGTCAGTTGTGATGCAGGGGTAATGCCACCAGAATTCGACGGAAAATAGGGAACGGGGTATGTTAACACTAGGTTCCCTCTGCCTACCATGCCGTGTGCGGAATACAGCGTGAAGCTGATTTGATTCTTTTTTATTTCCTCGCTCTAATATCTTCAATTTAATTAAATGTCTTTTTTGTTCATCTGCTTCTCACACTTGTCCGGTCTTTTTTCATAATTTTAACAAAATTATAATAAAAAATGTTTTTTTTTTATTTTAAATAATAACCAATAAAAACCAATAATAAGTCATGATTTAATATCTAGATAATAATTTAAACATCTATCAACTTCTGAATATTTCCTTAAAATTAATAATTTAAACAAACCTACTTTCATACAAACAAACAGACAAACAAATATACTATTTATTATACAAATTATATACATATCTCAATGCACAAAGGTCCACGTCGGTCTTGTCCACACATTGCCATGTCAATCAGCCATGCTTGAATAGACGTAATTAGTTGGTCAACTGATTGATCCGTCTAATATATTAATAGTAGGTTCAAATTTCACTTAGGTAGATATTTATTAAAAACACTCTGTTCCCCACTTTCCGCAAATTTTTACCAATTAAATTGGATTTTTTTTTCCAATTTAATTGGTAAAAAAACATTTTTTTTAATAAATATCTACCGAAGTGAAATTTGAACCAACTATTTTTTCCAATGGTATTGCATGTTGAAGGGCGGAACTCAACGACGGGCTTTTGCCTTAAAATGAAAATAATAATAGGTAATAAATAATTTCCTCGAGTGGAACCACAACCGTCGTGTTACAGCCACACCTTTGTTCCGTTGCGCCACGATGTCCTCCAAAAAATATCCTGTATCTATATATAAAAAATGAGCGATGAGTTCCCGCTTTTTGAAAACTCATATCTTTCTAATATAGTCATAATAAAAATTGGTCACCGAAGGTCCCGTATCAATTTTTGTGATTGAAGATGAAGGGAATAAATAAAAAACACAAACTTACGTTTTCACTTATTTATTTGAAACAAACTACAAATATAACTTTTTTTTCTCTGATATTCCTAATATGATTTATTTGTACTATACGTTTTTACTTTTCGCAAGAATTTGTTTCTAATTCAGATTAACACCTCCACGCGAAATTAAGAAAAATGGTCTAGACAGACGAATGACTTAGTGATCTTATAAGAGTTTCTTTCTTTTGAAGTACGGAACCCTAACAAATTAGATAAAGAAATAATTAGTTGGGTTAACATCTCTCATCTGATTCATGTTTCACTTTATACAGACATAGTTGATGATTAGACTATATTTATATTAGAAATTAATACCCAAACCATAGTTTACTTATTTACCAGAATAAGATATTTTCTCACTAAATTCAAACCCACAACCACTAAAATCCACCACAAAAACGTCAATCAGTGTAATAAAGTACAGTTTTACTTAAAATAAAATGAAATCGCAATAAACGTGCCAAATTAATGCTACGTTTGAAGCCTCTATAATTTCACTTGCGGAACAAAGTTACGAAATTTCACAGACTGGAGCCCTAAAGGTATATATTTTATATACATTTTAACATCAGTTAATCGAAATTTAAGAGTGGCCAAATATAGCGATCATACCAAATATATTTACCTATAATATAATGTCGAGAGAGGCTCATTAATTTTGCTATAAGAAAATCTGATATAATTTTTCTTAATTATTTTTATTCTTATAGGGTTTCTTGTGATTTGGTAATCTTTCATATTTTCCGTAATGGGTATTGAGGTTAAGAAGGTAGGTGAGGACACCAGGTGTCGTAATATTATAGAACTATAAATTGTTTTTTTTATATATTCAGAAAGACTTCCAGCTTCAGGCTGTATACAATATATAGCAGGACAAACAGGGAACATAGTGTTAAGACACTATCCACCGAATTTTAGAGGCATTGACTGTTGAGTGAACTCAATGCTTCGCTTTAACTTATTACCAGAGCGACGAAATGTAGATATTAACAAATAATTATTTATTCACCCGAACCCACAACCGTCGCGTTTATAGTCACATGCTTGTGCCACTGCGCCACGACGTCCTCCATACGCAAGTACATATACCTACTAGTATATTTCTATTACATATAAAATAAATTTAATGTAAATGATTTCTGTATCACAACGTTAAATAAAGAATGCGAAATAAAAAAGAAGCGCGCGTTGTAAGTGCTATAATAATAATAATAAAAAAAAGACATTTACATCACTGTCCTATAAAGAGTTTTTTTCCCGTCGTTACAGCGAACGAGGCGGGTAGCGGCGAGACCACTTAGTTATTAATATAAAACTTATAACCCCGTGAAAATCCATGGCTTGTGATTTTAATTGCTTACATTAATTGACCTTTCTAGTAATAATTTTATTAGTTTAAAGAATGAGGCCAGTCGTGGCGAAGTGGTAGATAGTGTGACTGTAATCGCGACAGGCTGTGTGTTCGATTCCCGCTGGAGGATGTGGAATATTTATTATTTTCATTTCTTTGGTCTGTTATCTAGGCGTGGCGTTGAGTTCAACACGCAATGCCTCCAGATTTCAGCGGAAAAAGGGATACAGCGTGTCACTAAAAAAATAATTATATAAAAAAAGTTTACAAAAACTAAAAACACGCTTAGGTTTACATCATCGACCTCCACTTCTATTATCAGGTTTTATACACCAAAAGAAATGAAGAGCACGAAGTCGATAGTTTTACTAACAGGTATCCCGGGGTATCATTCATCTCTGTGGGGTTCCATCATCAGACTAGCTGGATTATATCATTTTATTATATTGTCACCTAAGCTATAACTGGTAAGTTCTATCATGATATAATTATTAAATAACAAATCAGCCACATGCTGTACCTCACAAATAGCAGGGGAGGCAGAGGGAAGTGAAAATTAGTGTTAGACACTCCGTTCCCCACTTACCGCCTAATTGTTTAGTGACGGATTTCATCATCGGGCTTTTTGCCTTGGTGTCCAAGCGGAGAAACAGGAATATTAATAAATAATAATTCATTCCCTCGAAAGGGGATGGAACCCACAATCTGTGCGTATTAGACGGCCTCGATTATTACAAGTAGGTCAAATTCAGTTTCTCAGATTTTATTACTTAGTTACAGGAAGAAGAATTAAAACGTGTTGAAAAGGAATCCTTATTATTGATTAAAAGGTTTTCGTCTTTCAATCTTAACAGTTCTTAGAAGTAATTAAATCAGTATTAATCTATATTATGCTAATAACCTACCCAATTTAAATTAAATAAAATGTAATAATTATTTAAAAAATCATGAAAAGAAAAGTAAATACCGCTACCTCAATAAAGCTTGTCGTAAAATGGTAAATTTCAAATTTTTTTTTAAAAGCTCGCTTTAAAAAAGTTTCCAGGTTGGTACGTGCGTACCATTACAGTCTGTTCAGTTCGGTTTTAAATTTAAAATTAACTTCGGCTTAAAAACTGGGTGACATGGAATGCTCATACCTGGTTTTCACATAGTTTTTTTTTTTTATATTTGAATAATATTAATAAAGAACAAGTATTTTTTTGATTTGCACTGTGTTTAGCTGAGTTTCCGTTTTCCATTTAATTTCCGAGACATTGCGTATTGAGTGGCGTAACTCTACGCTGCATTTTATCTTCTTACATGCCAGAATCAATACACAATTTTTATATTATAGTCACTGGGACATGATGGCTAACAGAAATAAGAAAACTACGGCTACAAACAACTGTTGCTGGTAACTACACTACGGTAGCAAAACTTTAGAATATCGAACTTAGTTTAGTTACTTACTTAGTAACTTTTGTAAGAAGATTTTAATCTCTATAAATCTTAGGAGATGTGATTTTTTATAGGGCGAGCGGAGTCAGTATAACTGATCGAATCTCCAATATAGAGATATATTCAGGAAAGCATTCTTAGTTATGTAAGAATGAAGAACGTGCTCGTGGCGGGAAGATGAGTAATAAAAGAATTATATATATGATAGAAGAGTAGCTAGTATGGAAGAGTTAACGAAGAGTTGATTTCTGTGGATCCGTATGTAGCATGCACCGTGGAGATTAGAGAGAGAGATGAGGGCTCTCTGGCTCTTCGTGTATTAATCATAAAATCATGTGTAAATCTGTCTCTATTAAGTTTCTGTACTTCAAAAAAAAACTGGAACACTTATAGAATGACTTTATTGTTTGTGTCCATCTGTCAAGACTATTTATTTCAGGATCACGTGGAAGTGAAAGGCTGAAGTTATTAAATAAAAAATAGTTCGATCTTCGGTCCCCATTACAAACCTATGATTTACAAGTCCGATTCGCACTTGATCGGTTTTTATTTTCACGCTAACATACACAGGATAGAAAGCGGGAACCTCTTCTTCAAAATAGCCTGTTTCCCAATTTTCATCCAATTATCCAGACATTGCGTGCTGAATTGTAGAACTCAACGCCGCGCTTTCAAAGTGAGCAAATAAAGAATAATTCCTTTCCTAAAATGAAAATCGAATCCACAATTAAATGGTGGTTGAAGAGGACGATGCCATTTTATGCTATCAGACTTCTGTCTAATACCATAAAATATCTCGAATAAGCAAAAAGTAAAAGAGACACCATTTTTTACATAATTCTTTCTTATTTCTATACAATAACATAAAATGAAGTAAAACTATAGTCAAATAGCAATTTCTTGATAAGGTCCCATCAATGAGAAGGCATTTTGATATAATTAATTCGGCGCTAAAGAAATTCCGTCCGCCGTTCAATTTAACTTTTTAATTACATTATGGAAGTCGGTGGATTATCTTTTCGATATAATAAAAATCTTATGACTTGATCGTGTGGTCCATAAAGCTATGTATTGTGCTATATTTCTTAAATAAATAAAAAAATTAACCAGCTTCATGCTGTATCCCGCACACAGCAGGGTAGGCAGAGAGAACCTAGTGGTAAGATACTCCGTTCCACACTTTCTGCCGGATTCTGGAGGCCTTGCGTGTTGAGTGGCAGATCTCAACGCCGCGCTTTGCCTCGACACCAGAGCGAGGAAATGGAAATATATATTTACGTAAATATTTCATCTCCTTGAGTGGGGATCGAACCCACAACCAGTTTTACAGTCACACGTCGTGCGACTGTAAGACTCGTACGCCACGACTGGCCTCAAATTTCTTAATGTTAAAATAAAATGTTATTAAATATTTGAAAGATTAAATGAGGAGGCCAGTCGTGGTGCAAAAGTACAAGCGTGCGGCTGTAAACGCGACGGGCCCGAATCGCAGCGTTTAGCTCCGCCACTCAACACGCAATGCTTCAATAATTCGACGGATAGTGATTAACGTAAGTGTTTTAACATTAGTTTCCCAGGTTCTCACTGCCTACCCTGTTATGTACAAAATACAAAGTCAACTTAAACAAAAACAAAAAATATACAAATGCAATTCACATACAGGCAAAATAACTATAAATGTATGTACCTAACATACATTTATGCTTACGCCGTACTATATAAATAACCTTTTAGGCATATTTAAGACTTCATAAAGCATCAATATGATAAAAAAAACGCCCATTCTTTCCAAAGCCCAACATTACGGAGCCTCCAAGTGAGTTTGGACATAATTTGACACTCGCGATCATAAATTACCATGTCTTTAAAAAGATCTCTCTCTATAGGGAAGTTATGGGAAAGTATTATTATTATATGAAATTTATTACATAAAATCTTCTGTGAAATCTTAAGTTATGTAAAATGACCACTTTGTAGTGAATATACGTGTGGTGTCGCAATTATTAACGATTTATGGTTACACATTGTTGTTGTGTATGGTTAATTGACCATATAATTTTACAATATAATATTTAATGTGATATTATTGAGGACAGTCGTGGTCCCATTGGCATAAGCGTGTAGCTGTTAACGCGATCGGTTGTGAGTTCGATTTCCGCTCGAGGAAAAGAAATATTTAATATTTTTATTTCCTTGCTCCGGTAACGAGGTGAAGCGCGGCGTTCAATTCGGCCACTCGATACGTAATACTTCCAGGTTGTGGCGAAAAGTGGGATACGAATTATTTTTGTTTAATTTACCTGTATCTAATAAATAGGTATATACGTTTTAGCGGGTGAAGCGGTGCTTGCGTAATAGGAAAGGTTCATGAGTGTGTGTTCGATTTCCAATCGAGGTAGTTGGCCCATTTTGTTTAGACAAAACGCGATGTTGAGTTCCGCCGAATTCATACGAACAGTGGACAATGAAGCCTCTTTCTATCTATAGTGAAGCTATAAAAAAATGACTTGCATGACGTTGCGTTTTCATTATAGAAGATTTTTTTCTTTATTTACCTTTAAATATCGATTACGACTTAATAGTGCTAGTTGTGTAAATATATAATAAATAGATAATATATAAAAAAAGATTAATATAATCGGATAAAAATCGAATCCACTACCACTAACACATTATTTACATACCTACTGTATGTTAATACAGGACGTATTTAAATTTACTTTGATCTTTATAATGCCATGATGATCTTTAAAGATTTCTTATACGTTTTCCTTTTTATGTCCTTTTTAAAGAGCACGTATTTATATGGAGTGTATTCAGTGACATTCGTATACTCCCTCCTTTGATAGACTATATATAATATATTATTTTATACAATATATTTATCTTTTATTGCTTACAGCTTGATGGAAATAACAAAAAAAAATATGTTTACTTTAAATTTACTTTACATACAGTACCACAATGTTTCTAAGAAAAACAAACTAAGAAAGCGATATATTATGCAAAAGATATATGCAAAAAAATATACAAGAATATACAGGATTCGTATTTAAAATTTATACTTTTAATCATCTTTATATATTTACACATCAAATTAGCCGTTTTAAATCACAAATACGTACTTCGAAAACTTAAAATATCTTTCAATAATTCATTTTTAATTTTATAAATTAAACAAATAATAATTGTAAATAATCACGCTGTACCCTGTACACAGCAGTGTAGACAGAGGGAACCTAGTGTTAAGACACTCGGTTCCCCACTCGACATCATAGCGAAGACATGGAAATATAAATTTAAATAAATATTTCATCTCCTCGAGTGGGGATCGAACCCACAATCAGTTGATTTTACAGTCACACTTTGTGCCCCTGCACCACGACTAGCCTCTGTATGTAAGTAAGAATTAGTATTTTAAATCCTATTCAAGGAGTTCAAAAAGGTACTGTAATTGATGACAAATATATAGAATCTATTAATATGTAGGCCGCGAAGCCTCTTCACCCTTATATCCTCATTACACTCTTAAACTCCTTAGCCCTTATAAAACTTGTCGAAGATAAGAGAATACGGGTAGGAAAAAACACGACATTTTCTAAGGTTCGGTACTTTTCTTAACAAAATTATTTGAAATGTACTTATTAGGGATATGTGTTACATATTTGATGAAGCCATGTTCGAATTTTACTAAAGAAAATGTTTAAACACAAAATATTTACCTTTTTTCGGTGTAGAAGATGGTGATGGTACGATACGTGGACATATTTTTTTTACGTGACTTAAACAAGCTAAGTATAAATCATTAGAGAATAAAAGACTTTAAGAGAAGAAAAAGATATTTTCTTTCTTCGCCAAATTAAAAAAAAATGTGTAAATAGATAAAATATAAACAATATAATAAAAATGGCGTGCTTAATTAGAGGGAAGCCTGACTTTAAACTTGATATATGTACACTCGAGACTCCCGGTCACGAACAATATCGCTTCAAGTCGACTTCAACTTAATCAATTTCACTTTTTTTTTACAATTTAATATTATAGCCATTAATAAATTCTTACTTCAGAAGGCATAAATAACATAAATAGTCGGTTTAAAGATTAAGTTCCAAAAGATATGTCTTTTTTTCAATATTTCTGTATCAATGATTGTTAAGTATCATTTATTTTATGAGTGTCGGTCAGGCAATGTCTCCAGAATTCGGCGGAAAGTGGGAAACGGAAGTGTCTTAATGAATGTCCTAAAACTAGATTCCCAGGTTCCCTCTGCCTACTCTGCTATGTGCAGGATACTCAGTGAAGCTAAAAAAAATACTTCCACCTTTAAATAATTTAAATATATATATTTTTTAATTTTATTTCTTATTTTAATTTTATTCTATTTTTTATAATTTTATTTCAACGGTCGAAGTTACTGAAAATTATTTCATAATAACTAATATTATCTAAAGCTGTTAAGTTTTTATAAGGTTATTTTGATAAGTTTTTCATTTCAATTAACTATCGTACAGAATTTTGTCTGGTGAAGTTGTCATTACATTTTCCACTCACTAATTATTTAAAAAAAAATAATGAAAAATATTTCTCCGTCGCCATATGGGAACCACACAGTTGCGCATACAAGGAGTACAACTTCGTTAATATATTTTAATTATTTAATTTGATGAATTGTAAGGTTAGAAGCTCATTTGGATATGGTACAAAACTTTTGAAATAAAAAAGTGTAATCGATTCATATCTTGCATCATGTAAGTACAGTAAATGGAGTGCTGGTCCATCGATCATAATATTGTTATTAGTATGCCACTATTATAGGGTTTCCTATTTTTACTTCAGTCACTTTTTTAGTATCACATTTTTTTAGTTTCACGCTGTATCCCGCACATAGCAGGGTAGGTAGAGGGAACCTGAGAACCTAATGTTAAGTATTAAGACGCTCCGTTCCCATTAAGACATTTACGTGCCTCCAATTTTTTGATTGGCTGAACTTAACGCCGCGCTTTGCCCCGTTATCACAGTAAGGAAATGTAAAATTATATATTTCGTTTCCTTGAGTAGAAATCGAACCCACAACCTGTCGTGTTTAGAATCGCACTATTTTGCCGCTGCGCTACAACTGGCCTCAATCGCCTCATGAGAGCAAATATGGTGCGCATCTATTCTAAATGCAATCCTCTTTACCAAAGAAGGCTGATCAACGGAACATAATACTGTCTTCATAGAGTGACAATATGATAGAGTTTCTTAAATCATATTTTTAAATATTTTCTACCAAAGTTGAAATATAACAAAATATTAAATCGTGGTTCAGGAGCACAAAGTGTGACTGCAAAATCGACTGGTTGTGGATTCAATCCCCACTTTTTCAAATTTATATTTTAATTTCTTCGCTCTGGTGTCGAGCAAAGCGCGGCGTTGGGTTTCGCCACTCAATATGCAATGCCTCCAGATTTCGGCGGAAAATGGTGGATGGAGTGTCTTAACACTATGATTCCTCTGCCCACACTGCTGTGGGCGGGATACAGCGTAAAAGTGATGAAAAAATAACTTATATATTCATATTCTAGAAATAATGGCTAGAACTGTGTGGATCTCAAGTATATTTCTTAGAATATCGCTATTTGTTTTAGCTAGTAAAATAAGCGATAGCTTCAAAAATAGCGGTATGTTTTATCACTTCCCAAAAATAAAAAAGATGTTTAATTTCAGCCTTCGCTTTATACTGTATATAAAAACAGTGTTAAAACATTGCGTACTCTGTTCCTAAGCGGAACTCAACGCCGCGCTTTGTCTTGCCACATGTATATATGAGATACAAATAATTTATTCTTCCGAATAAGAATGGAACTCACAGCCATTACGATAACAATCGAATTCTGTCCCAGCTTCACGCTGTATCCCGCACACAGCAGGGTAGGAAGAGGGAACCTAGTGTAAGACACTCCGTTCTCCACTTTCTGCCGAATTCTGGAGGCATTGCTTGTTGAGTGACGGAATTCAACGTACTCTGTCCCACTGTACCAAATACACGAATAACCGAAAATAATGAGGTATACCATAAGGGAGATAAGAGTTCGAAATGAAATGAAATAAAAATAGAATATCCAATTAAAACCTTTGAAATAGAGTGTATGTTTTGATACATTTTTCAATATTTTCCTCAATTAATTGATATTTGTTAAAACAATATTTGAATATATTGGAAATTTCATTTGGTATATAAATGAAAAATACATATGATACCTATCACTTATTTATAATTGAAATAGTTTCTCTTCACCCTAAAGGTTGCCTGGAAGATATGTCTACTTGGCGATAAGACCGCCTTTTTTGTACATTTGTTTTCTATTTTGTTTTTTGTAAATCTTTATATATAAGTGGTGTACAAATAAAGCATAATAATAATAATGATATGAAGTAACTCTTAGTAAAATCTTTATGTCATATTTTATCTGTAGCTTTCTAACTTTTCCTTTTGTTTTAACTTTTCCGTGGTTTAAATCTATATCTAAACTTACAATAAAATAGATCTTGTAACGGATCGGTGATATAAGAAAAAATGTTAATAGTGGCATTTAACAACGTAATAAAACCAAAACTATTGCTTATTTAATTTTCGTCTGTTTTCTTGTTTGTCTGTTGTTTGTATGTTTGTTCACGCTAAATTCAGAAACTGTTTAACCGATTCAATTGTAGTTTTCACTATTATATTTAGGCAAGCTTTCCTTAACATAAACTATTTATTTAATTTCAATTAGCTTATTAATAAAAACTTTTTTATTTATAAGCCGATTTAAATTAAGCAACCATTACATTATACCATTTTAAAGAATATTGTTCGACAAAATTGTATAAAAATATATATTGGTTTTTAAAACGATATTATTATTCGAAAACGAAAGTAATGCAGATTAGTAAATTAATAACTATATTATTAAAGCGGGCGAAGCCGCAAGCGGGACGCTAGTATAATAATAATATGACGTACTTTACGTTCCCCGACTGTTGATATTTTGATATATAACTATAATATTAATCAACTATTAAACCTATTATAGATGCGATATCTAATTAAATTATTCAACCGGAGTAATTTAGTATTCGCGCCGCCATATCGTCAATGATGAACCGTTAATGACCAAATGATAATACTATGTTGCAATTGATATGAGCATAATATATAAATGAGCATATATATCATATTATATGTTGTATGGAGGCCGGTCGTGGCGCAGCGGCACGAGGTGTGACTGCAAAACCGACTGGTTGTGAGTTCGATCCCCACTCGAGGAGATGAAGTATTTACTTAAATTTATATTTTCATTTCTTCGCTCTGGTGTCGAATGGGGAGCGGAGTGTCTTAACACTAGGTTCCCTCTGCCTACCCTGCTGTGTTCGTGATACAACGTGAAGCTGATTTTTTTTTATATCATATTATATATAGGTATGTATGGCGAAGTAGAGACATATAAAGGCCTGGGCGTATCTAGAGATGTTTTCAAGGGGATCCTGATTTTCGTTTTGAACTGATCTGCTGTAAAGATTTTTTTTCTAATTTTACAGGTAAAATTTTTTTGTTGGTAGAAATTCTGGGATGGGCACAGACTATCCGGCTTCACCCATTCCGTAGGAACATCCGTGCATTAAGGGAGTAAAATATATCTAAAAAAAAATTTGCAAACACAATCGTAAATGCGACGCGGTGGGTTCGATTCCCGCGCGATTAATATTTAATATTTTCGTTTCTTCGCTCTGGTAATAAGATAAAACGTAGAGTTCCGCCACGCAATGTCTCGAAAATTCAGCGGAATGTGGGGTAACACTAGGTTCCCTCTGCCAACCCTGCTATTTGAGGGATACAGCGTCAAACTGGTTAAAAAAACGGCAAGGCAAAGCAAATATTAATAACAAATTATATTTTTTTAATACATATATATGTAAATTTATATAAATTCAAGCTTCGTACAATTTTAGTCTGTAATTTTAATGAATCCTTTTACAACTAAACTCAATTAGACTACTGTTATAATATAATGGCTGTAATTATGAAGCGTCAGCGATCATTGTATTATATGACAGTATGACTGTGACTATAAAATGACAGTTCCTGAGATTAGCGTGTTGAACCAAACAAACTTATTACTATTACTGTAAAAGTATATATTTACCTAACATTTTAAATAAAACTTTCAAATATTTCTTCTGTAATAATATTCAATAAGAAACTTTATAAAGGCATTTCAGAACGAGCGTTTGTTGAATGAAAAAATAATGGAAAACTCATTGACACGATCGTGGCGTAGTTACGCTGCGGTGCGCAACGGTTATAGGTTCAAATCAAAATCTAGGAAATACCTGTAACTATATATCTACTATTACTAGAAAATAATAATAATTAGTTAAATATTAATATTTATAACTAATTATTTATATTTTATTTTCGACAAAATTTTATTTTATAATATATATGTACAATCCTTATTCCTTATAATTAGCTTGATGCAGTAGAAGCGCATTTTTGTTATGTTCCAATAAAGTACCTCAACCTAGAGCCCGACTTGGCACAGGAACACAAGGGTGCGGCTGTAACGCGACGGTTGGGGGTTCGATCCCCACTCGAGAGAATGTATTTTTATTTCTTAATATTTTCTTTTCTTCGCTCTGGCATCAAGGCAAAACCTCAGCGTTGAGTTCTGCCACTCAACACGCTGTGCCTCGAAAATTTCGGCGGAAATTGAAAAATGGAGTGTCTTAAAAGTTTAAACAAGTTTCCATTGCCCTGCCCTGCTGTATATGTGATACAGCGGAAAGCTGAAACACTTAAAACATTATCTTTTTATTAAAATAGATCTGATCTTGGACGCATGTACAGTATAATGTATTAATTAGTACTAGTAACATTTTTTTTTTTTTTTTTTAGCTTCACTCTGTATCCCGCACACAGCAGGGTAGGCAGAGGGAACCTAGTGTTAAGACACTCCGTTCCCCACTTTCTGCCGAATTCTGGAGGCATTGCGTGTTGAGTGGCAGAACTCAACGCCGCGCTTAACCTCGACACCAGAGCGAAGAAATGGAAATATAAATTTAAGTAAATATTTCATCTCTTCGAGTGGGAATCGAACCCACAACCAGTCGGTTTTGCAGTCACACCTCGTGCCGCTGCGCCACGACCGGCCAGTTACATTTTTTCTTTTAATAAATTCGTAATATCCGGTATAAGTCGTTTTCACGTGATCACATCTTATACCAGCTACACGTACGTCGAAAGGAGCGTGCGAGCGAGAGTGTTATTTTAAAAGACTATTAAAAAAGTACTTTACAATATTTCAAAATAATATCACTGAAAACATAAACATGAATTCTAAAATTTAGCAAATAATAAACATAGGAGTAGTTTCAGCAAACTTATCATGTATCACAACATTATACAGAAGCAACAGAACAAACAGATGCATTTAAAATATTCAAATTCAAAATCGGCTTAAACGCTGAAAGCTGAATACCGAAATCAAATGTTTAATTACATCTCTATAAACAAATGAAATTGATTATTGTATGGATGGACAATGCACGAATTGTGGCCGGATGTGTATGGTATGGAGTTATGTATGACAGACGGATCGACAGTGGATATTAAACTAAATAGTGTTGTTTTATGATGTTTTGTATAGTTTATAGTCGTGTAATAGAGAAACTGAGGTTAGTTGTGGCGCAGGAAGATACGTGAAACTGTAATTGCAGCAGTGGGTTCGATTGCCACTTAAACCAATGAAATATTCAATATTTTAGTTTCCTCGATCTAGTAACGAGGTATGGAGTAGAGTGGCGTTGTCTCGAAATAGCCTCCAGAATCTCAAATCGGCAGAAATTGGGAAACGGAACTGTCTTAATAGAAACCAAGTGTCTTAATACTAGGTTCTTAGATTCTCTTTGCCCACCCTGCGTTATCCCACATACAGGATGAAGCTGAAAAAAACATGAAGAAATTCTGTTCCAATCTATTCTCTTACTAAAAAAAACTATTGAGACAAGGCGTGCAAAGTGATGGAAGCTTGATGGAAGAAAGACGAACACAATTTATCACCATGGGGGATATGACCTAGGGGTGATCGAATCCACAACCACCTCTAGTACGGTCAGACACTAGTCAACTACTCCACATAGGCTTTTTAATTTAAAGGTGTTTAAAATGGCATTTATTTTTTAAATCAAAGGCGTATTTAAGAACATGAGTGAGCTACCATTATTTCAGCGGCCGTCATTAAATCCAGCACAAGAAATATCAAAAGTACAACAACATTTTAATGCACAAAGGCTTTTTCTTATACATGGTGTGCTATTATAATTTAATAGTAAAAACCGCTTTAAATTATTATGACCTTTGATAAAAAAATAAAATATTAGAAATTTTAAGTAGGAATATAATATATAAATAAGTATACTTATTATAATATAAAAATGTCACCCTAAGACGGTTGTGGGTCCAATTCTGAGCCGGAGGAATAAAATTTATAATATTTTAATTTTCTAGCTGTAGTAACGAGGCAAAGCGTGGCGTTGAGTTCCGCTACTTAATGCGTAATGCCTCTTAATCTTAATGCGTAATGCGTAATGGTTCCCATGTTCTCAGAGAGAACTCTGTTATGAGAGGGATACAAATACATATGAGGCGTTTAGTTTCGCCTCTCAACTATCTCGAATTTATTTGGAGTGGAGAACGGAGAGTCTTAATACTAGGTTTTTACCCACTCCGCTGGCTATATGAAAAGGAAACGTGAACCTGAAAATATATTTTATTTTGAACGAGAACAAAATTCAATACGAGTAATTAAGACTTATTTGCATTTACTAGTGGCGAATCGCCGGAGCTTGGCATAAATGTAAATAGTGTTATATGTCTTTCATACGAAACTTATATAAATTATATGGTAGTTGTATAAATTTATCAACTTTATTTATATGTAATAGGGTGTTAATTATCAATTGTTTTTAAAAGAAAAGTAAATTTTCAATGTACTTCTAATATAGAACCTTAAATATATAAAAAAAATTAAAAGTTTATTTTTTTTCAAGTCAAATAGAAAATGCCTATAACGCTTTACAAATTTCATTTCTTCAAGCAGGAATCGAACTCGCAATTTGTGTTTGTGCTTGTTGCTTGTGCTCGTGCGCCATGGTTGGTCTCATAAGACTCACTGGACTATCAAAGCTCTTCATTACATGTCCAGAACAAGTTTTATTGAAGTATGTTGCATATTCCATATATGCTCATTAAGCTCAACAAGTTAAAACTTGTAATACTAATAAATTAAGACGGCATTTCATTATTTCTTATATATTCGTTTTACTAATGAGGACTCCCCGGAGGACATGTATGCAGAGATAGGGGACAGTGGACGAGGTGACTCTGATCACTCTGCTAGGCATTAAGGCGTCAAGCTAAAATAAGATAGACAATATTCATAAGAATGAAGGCGGGCTTAATCAAAGGTTAACTCCTTATTTACTATTTACTAGACGTCCCTGCGCGTCTTTGTCCGTTTGAAGCGTAAAGTAAAATAATTTTATTTAGAGATTAATTAATTATTTATATTGTAATGATAAAACTGGTCAGTGTTAATCCCAAAAAATCAGTTCAGCTGTTCTGTCTTTCTGTTTGTCCGTATTACTAGAGTAGGATAAACGGAAAGACAAGCAAGCGAGCAAGACACAATTTAAAAATTGCTTCTTATTCTGGGATCGTGTAAATAACTATACATAAATAGTTATAAATTTCAAAATAATTATTTAAGTCGTCTAACGGTTTTGCTTGATTATTTTTTTTTACTTAATCATAAGGTAGTGCTAATAATGCATTTTATTATCTTTCTTTGTTTAATTTAAATCAACCAAAAATACTGTATTAGACTTAAAACTAGCGCGAAGATTTTTTTTCTTTTTTTTTAACTTCCACTTTGCCTACCCTACTACGTTTTATATAGTACGGTATACACCGTAAAGGTAGAAAAGAATTAAGACACGAGATAGAAAAGGTCAGAATGTTAAAATATTATAAGCTTAATTATAAGCGATATAGGAAACAGTATTTATTGAAAAAAGTATTATCCAGATATTCCTAACATTACTATTAATCACCCATTTAATGTAAACATATACTAATTTTATTATTACTTAAAAACATAATTAAATATAACTAAATGTTAATATGTTTGTTGACGTCGTAGCCCAGTAGTACAGCGCATAAACAGGATGGTTATGAGTTCGATCCCCACTTGAAGGAGTTATTGTACGTTTTAATTATTTTAATTTTCTTTGCTCTAAGTCAAAGTGCGGCGTTAAGCTCCACCGCACGAAATGCAATGTTTTAAAAATTGGATAGAAAGTGGGGAATTGGACCTATGTGGAAAAAATGTGAAGCTATTTTTTTTTTTGGTAACGTATTTTCTTTTTTTGAAGGAGAGCAGACGCAATCTAGTGTTAAAATAAGAAGTTCAAGCTTATTAATTATTCTAGCAAAGTTTGAGATACATCCCTACTCTGTACTCAGTTTCCGCTGAATACTGGAGGTGCCGCGTGTAGTTTAGCGGAACTCAACGCCGCGCTTTGCCTTGAATCCAGAACGAAGAAATGGAATTAATTATATTATTAAAAATTATGTTTCATTGAACATATCGCACATAAAATTGAGTAACGCAGAAAGATAATTTCTGAGAAAGCCACTTTCGTATGTATATTATTAGAGTATTTTCTTAATTGATACTTTTTTAAGAAATCAAAAGAAATATTATTTAAAAAACTGTGTCTTTGCTTTATTTTCCTGCACTGAGATACAAAAAGCGGTGTTGAGTTCCAGTAAAAATTTGACCAAAAATGAGAAATTATTTATCTGTCTGTATATTAGTTTCGTTTAATATTAGTGGTAATAATTCGCTTAATAGTCAAACCATGTTAGAAATATCATAAAATTACTCAGTTGACAAACAAAAAAACCCGCACTTACGCGTATGGAGTAAATTCCAAAAGAAATCATACATTAAAATCACTATCATACATCAAAACACTATCACAAACACTCTCTAAATAAAAAGAAAAAAACAAACACAGCGAAAACATAAACAATAACAAACAAAACAGAACGACTCACCTCATTTGATATCCAGCTCGGCTATTCCGTTTTTTTTTACACTCATCACTTCTATCACGTATTTTGTCACTATCACGAATAGTGTGATACCTTGGCTGGTAACTTTCAAGTTGCGTATACAAACGGGCTCTAGGGGCCTCCTGCCGCGACATCTCGCGTCCGTACTGTACTGTGTTCTGTACTACACTAACCCGCTCTACAGTGCCTGGCCGTCGTTTCTCCTCGAAAGCCACTCTGGGAGGCTTAGGATGCATTAGGCTGATCTTCTTCTTCTTAGCGGTGGAGGTTACGTAGAAGAAATATCCGTTTTTGTCCATTTTCGGTGTTGATGCTTTTACCTGAAATCAATTGTTGAAATGAGCTCTAAGGAATATTTTTTTTTATTTCAGTTTCCGAGAATTTTAAGATTTTGCATGTTGATTGGAATTTATCGCAGCGTTTTGTTTATCTGTAGAATGAAGTTGTTTAAATTTAAAATTATATATATTTTTTATCATATATTAAATATATACATTTTCTTTCTTTCATGGCTTTAGTCTTAAAGCAAAGGAATACAAACATTTTTAACATTTTTAAAGTGTTATTCTCTCTCTCAATGTCCCGAAATTGACAAAAAAAATAGAATATAGTGACTTCATTCTAGATTGTCTCTACCTACTCTGATCCTTTAGAATATGGTAAAGTAAAAAATACTTATAATGTGTGAATATAAATTATAACAGTGAAGTGAAAATAGAGAAAAGAGTATCTCAACACTACTCTGTCCGTAGGATATAGCGTTAAGCTGAAAATAAAAAAATATATACCAATATCATGAAATTCTACCTTTGTACGTACATTTCCAATTCAGGTTTCAGTTTAAATTGGAATGTATGCAAATACTAAACAAACAATTCCCTAACAAAAGCTAAAAAGGATTTTACTATTTAATACATTAAATTTCACAAAACTTATTCATACCATTGACTTTTATATATTCAAAGATAAAGCGTTATTTTGACTCCCGGAAGTGAAACCATCGGGTCGCAAAATAAGAGGAAGTTTATGTAAGATAAAGGTGCCAGCTGTCTTTGGAAAATATTATTTAAATTCTTTTACATATTGAAATCACTAGAAATTATTCAAATTATTTTCATTTGCAGGGTAGGGAGAGTCCTAGTGTCAAGACACTCTACTTTCCGTCCAATTTTCGAGATATTACACTTTAAGTGGCGGAACCCAATGTCAGGGTTTATTTACTAAAAGGAGCTAAAACATGGAAATGAAAATATTTTAAAATAATTAATACTCCCGAATGTGGATCGAACCCACAACCGCCGCGCTTATAGTCATACGCTGTTTCATTGCGCCACGGCGGCCTCAATTTTCTCAATATTTTTTATTTTTTCCATTTATTCAAAATATATTTTAGATTTTAATTCGCACTAAGATAATAAATATAAAAGTTACCGAATAGAGTGATTTGTCACTAGTTTATTTTTATTTTAAAAATAGATAAAGATATATTTAAGCAATATTTATGTATTGCTCAAATATTCCTTTATCTATTCCACCAAATTCTGGAAGTGTTGCGTGTTAAGTGGTGGAACTCAACGCCGCGCTTTTGCCTCGACGCCAAAGCGAAGAAATGAAAATATAAATCTAAATAAATATTTTATAAATCTGGCTTCAATTGTATTTTAAAAAAATGGCTTATAATTAAAGATGCGTGGTAATTGTACAAATGATGTTCACGTCTGCGCTCTGGTAGACAACGCGCAGCGTTAAGTTTCGCCACTCAACACACAATGTCTCTAAAATTGAGTGAAACGACAGAAAATCAGTATCTCAACACTTAGTTCACTCTGCCTAACCTGATATTTGCGATAAGAGCATAAAAGTTACAAAAAATAAGGTTAACACGTCTCAATTAAATGCATTTACCTTTAATCCACAAATTGCATTTACATTAAACAGGAAACGAATACGTAACTAGGTAATTTTATCACTTCTACTAAGCCATTATTGATTTAATTTACATTTTAATCTATTAATATGATAATTCGGTAGTACGAATGATTGGATACATGCCGTCAAGTCAGTAAGAGCTTAAGAGATTTGCATGAAGTTGGATTGCAATATAGATTAGTATCTATGTATAAGTCGGAGTATGAAATATATGAAACAAATGGTTTTATAATATTTTAAAGCATTATTTACGAGGAAAGACAAAGCGCGGCGTCAGGTTACGTCTTTCAACTCGTATTATTTTGTGTTTAGTTGAGAAAGAGAATTGAACGAAGCGCTATAAAATGACAGCAAAAAATGTGAATTCCAGCAGCCTTTAAACTCTTAAGTAACATTTACAAAAAATATTATTTAGCTTGTTTTCATTCTATTAAATCAATGATATAATAATGTTTAATTTGTGGATTCGATCACAGCTGGACGTACCTTTGTCCCAATACGACACGAGGGCCTATTAAGTAAATATATAGTATATCTCTGATAACAAGACAAGGCGCGGCGTTAAGTTCTGCCAACTCAGAATGCCTCCAGGATTCGGCGGAAAGTGGGGAACGGAAATATCTTGATTGGAACGGAGTGTATTAGCACTAGGCTTCCAAGTCCCTCCCTACCCTGCAGTGCAGGATACAACGTGAGGCTAAAAAATATGTAAAATAAAAAAAAAACATATAAATGCAGCTTTAATTTCTTTGTTTGGGATATATTGTGCAAAAAAATAAATATTCGCATAGAATTTTCAGTTTCAATTGAAAGGTGAAAAGAGAACCAAGTTTACAACTCCAATAGATAGAGAATTGACAGCATTCAAGCCGTATCGAGAGTCGATGCTCAACGCTTACAACGTTTTCATCTTTCACAGACCTATTGACTGAGTATATACTGTTTTATTAAATTTCTAAGGCCGTAGCAGCGCAGAGGCACAAATGTGAATGTAACGATACGATTGTGAGTTCGATTCCCACTGGAGGGAATTAAGTATTATTTATTAATATTTTCATTTCTTCGCTCTGCCACTAAGTCAACAGCCCGGCGTTTAGTTTCACTACTCAATACGCCTCTAAGAATTCGGCGGAAGGTGGCGAACGGAGTGTCTTAACACTAGGTTCCCTCTGCCCACCCTGATGTGTGAGGGATACAGCGTGAAGCTGATTATTTTTTTTTTACTTTTATTGTTTTAGTTCAAGCGGGCGAAGTCGCGTTTTGGTCGTTAGTATAAAATTTGTTTCACAAATGCACATTTCCAGCTGATTTCACATATAAAATACGAACAAGTATTATCATAATACAATATTATATGTATAATACAGAGTTCTATTCACCGATACTGAATAATAATGTGAATAGATCAAACTATAGTGGAAGTTTGTAATATTATGTATTATATATAGTTTTGCTATGTATAAATGTATTGTACTGTGGGATGGTTGTGGGGTGCATTCTTATTTGGGGAAATAATATTGTAAATTTTTATGCTTTATGTAAGTCAAAACGCGGTGTTGAGTTCTGCTACTCAACTGGCAATGTATCGAAATTGAATAAGTGTTCTATACTTTTTCTACCAAGGTTTTACCTTTAAAGCAGGGTTAGTAAAGTAACCTAGTGTTAAGACTCTCCGTTCACCACTTTAAACTGAACCGCGATTTATGTTTCAAAATCTTGAAAAATTTTGAATTGAATACCAGCAATTGATAATCAGGCGCATATAAAAAAAAAACATTGGAATGAAAAACATAACCATAGCAAGTAGTAAGGCGTATCCTATCTTCGCTACAATGACATCATATTATGAAAATTTTATGTTAAAAAAAGCGGCGCTTAACGCTGAGTCTTATCTTTTTACCAAAGCGGGTAAATGAACGTAGATTATTCCCACCAGTGAGAATCAACTTCACAACCGCCGCGTTTTACATTTGAACGATAGTACCTGTATACCACGACGGCCTCGCGTTTCCAGTCGACGGCCACATTTTTTTCTTAACATTTATTACCCATGCAAAGCCTCGAACCTAGAACCACCAACAATATCATCTAGACATAAAAACCATACATTTATTAAATCACTTTTGTTCCCAACATCTGTTTTTATTTTAAAAGTAAATTTAAAAGGAAAATCGTGGGTTTTTAAACACTCTTTGTTTACACAGTCCCCTATCCGGGCGACGTATAATCGGACAGAACTACGGTTTTCATTCGATGCGTGATGATCGATGAGGCGGGCCTGGGGTGAAATATGTGTTTATTATTTACTATACTTTTGTTCTATTCCCATATTTCTCATATATAACATATATATAATAGTAATAATGTGGCCAGAGGTCGCGCAGGGGCACAAGGGTGTAAAGGTTGTAGGTTCGATCGAGGATTTTTATTCTGGTGACGAGGTATAATGTGGCGTTGAGATCTACTACTCAATACGCAATTCCTTCAGAGATAAAAGTGGGGAAAGGAGTGTCTTAGCACTATGTTCCATGATGCTGCGTGAAGCTAAAAAACATTATTATTTTGAAAGAGAAACATAGTACCTACAATAATAAATTTTATTTCTCAACACAATGTAAGTATATAAAAATTAGGACTAAGACAATTAGCGTAACATAAGAAGTAGGATAAGTTAAGAAGTAGATATCGAACTCACAATCATCGCGTGCACTGTTAGACGATTTCTCACTGTACCATTACCTGTTATTTTTTTAGTCACGCTGTATCCTGTATGTATCAAAATAGGCATAAAAAACCTAGTGATAAGGCACTCCGTTTTCTTCACTCTGGCAAAACAAAATACGTCGTTAAACCACTCAATACGAAGTGTCTTTCTGAAATTTGGCCGTCAATATTAAACAAGTGTCTTGACACTCTGTTGTCTCTACCTATCCTGTTATGCGGGATAAAGCGTGAAACTACTCTAGTACTAATATCTATTGCAAGCTCAACTTATGACTGCAAATCCTTCCTTGCCTTGATTAAGTTTAGATAAAGAGCGCTAATTAGGTCTAATTAGTGCTCATATGTACATTAAGCTCCTAAGGTTTCAAGTATGAAATGTATTAATAATTAAAGAAATATGGCATCATTTTCTCTGCACTTTGAGAAATATCTTATATGGTTTATCTATTACTAATACCTAGATAATATAAAGATGAAGAGTATGTTTGGTTAAACGCGCTAATCTCAGGAAGTTATAAACTGAAAATTGTTTTTATGTTGATAGGTCCATTTACCGAGGAAGGCTATGTTGGACTAATTATATTATGTTGATCGATGTTTCGATGTTTCGATGTTTCAATTTTCGTCGGCCAGTAGAAGTAAGTAAGGTAAGAAAGATATATAAATGAAATCTAAACCATATATCTAACCGGGGAGAGTGTCTTAACACTAGGTTCCCTCTGCCTACCCTGGTGTGTGCGGGATACAGCGTGAAGCTGATTTTAAGCCGTGTATCTCTGAGCAAAATTATATATATAGATAGCTATATATAAATATTTTATTCATTACTCCAAATTTATTTATATGCAGTCTCCTTGTGAAACTAACCCAATATAACAAATGGTCTAATAATGTAACCATTAGTTGTGGGTTCTAATCTACGGTTCCATTTTATTAAAATACGCACTGTACTCTTAAATATACGATAAAATACAATAGAGAAAGATAATTTTTAAAAATATTTGAATTATTTTTATTAAAATAATATTAATTTAGATTCGTACTGGAAGGTAGGAAAATGGAGCCTAGTGTTAAGGTACTCCGTTTCCCACGCACCTCTCACTTTTCAAGATATTGCATGTTGAGTGGCGGAACTCAACACCACACTTTGTCTTAGGCAAGAAATTAAAACGAGCAAGCTAATGAAAATAATTTACATTACCAATAGCGATAGCGCTTATATTGCGGAGACAAAACAGTCCCAATGCGCCACGACGGCCTCATAAAAAAAATATTATTAATTTAAAATAATATTTTGATTAGTTTTCATTAAATAAAACCGCCCATTTTTATCATTTTTTTATCGAACCCACTACGTTTACGATATAACCTAAACATAAATACCACTGGCCCAATTTAAACATACACACTAAAGAACATTCACAGCATTCGTCATCTAGTACTGATGCTATCGCCAACGCTAGCGGCATCTTTTTGAATACTAACACTCCCGTACAGTAGTCCACATATACGGCTAGACAGACTGCGTTGAGCAAAAAAAAGTCCACTTTCAGTCTAAACGTTACAAAACTAGTTTTTTTCGAGGTATTTTCGTAGCTGTCTATACGTTCATCCGATCCCTACTTTGATATCGCTTTGCTTTAGGCTGTTTTCCCTGCACCATTTGCATGTCTATATACGTCAAGTTAACAAAGGACTGGTTAAATGGCCGTTTTGTTTTATGCAATAATAAAGTTTGGGAGCCTTTGAAGTTTTAATAAACAATTGCTGTATGGACTAGGTTCCGCCCGCGGTTGTGTTCGTTGTTTGTTAGCGATGTAATATTAATTGCTGTGAAATTAACAATAACACAATAAATAGCACAAAGTGTGACTGTAAAACCGACTGGTTGTGGGTTCGATCCCCACTCGAGGAGATGAAATATTTACTTAAATTTTATATTTCCATTTCTTCGCTCTGGTGTCGAAACAAAACGTGGGGTTGAGTTTTGCCACTCAACACGCAATGCCTCCAGAATTCGGCAGAGAGTGGGGAACGGAGTATCTTAACACTAGGTTCCTCTGCCTACCCTGCTGTGTGCGAGATACAGCGTGAAGCTGATTTATTTTTATTAACAATAACGATCACGGCTCATGGTCGTCGTGGTGCGACGCAACGTTTGGATGTAAGTGCGGCGGTTGTGGGTGCGGTTCCCAGTCGGGGGAATTAATTATTTCAAGTAAGTCGCCCTGGTAAAAAGGCAAGGTACGATGTTGTGTTCCGTTACTAAACATACAATTTCGCGAAAATTTGGGCGGAGCAGGGAGTAATAGAGTGTTTTTACACTAGATTCCCTTTGTCCTATCTCATACAGCTATATGTGGAACACAGCGTAACGTAAAAAAATATAGTTAAAATATTTAGTAATGTTTGGTCCGCATCTATATCTATCTTACATCATTATTATGTTTCTCTTTAACAATTCTCGGCTTCAAAAACAAACATGGAGGCCTCCCCTTCAGAGAACATATTTTTTTAATGTAACGCATCATGCAGAATCCTACTCTGGGTAACACAGGTAATTGCCCAGAGATGGACTCCAGATAATGCGTAGGGGCTATGGAAAATATGGAAAATATGGAAAACTAAATTGTAATCACGGAATCGAGCCTGGATGGGTTTAAAACTGGACTATTGAGACTGATGGGTTTCCACCTTTTCAAAGTCTGAAATAGTTGTTAAAAAAAAAAAAAAATTAGCTTCACGCTGTATCCCGCACACAGCAGGGTAGGCAGAGGGAACCTAGTGTTATGACACTCCGTTCCCCACTTTCTGCCGAATTCTGGAGGCATTGCGTGTTGAGTGGCAGAACTCAACGCCGCGCTATAAATTTAAGTAAATATTTCATCTCCTCGAGTGGGGATCGAACCCACAACCAGTGGGTTTTGCAGTCACACCTCGTGCCGCTGCGCCACGACCGGCCTGAGTAGTTATGAAATAGTTGTTTTTTTTACATATTAAAAAATCTATTATATTTCTTATTGGTTTATCTATATATCGCACTTTCACTTAAACAACTTATGTTTTGTTTTTCACCATCCAGTACTGCTTACATAAGAAAAAAGGGAACGGAGTGACATATAGGTATATAGGTTCTATGTCCCACAAAAAAATTATTACATAAAACATAAAAGTATAAGTAGGTACAATATATTTTAAATCATTAAAACTTTAAACAGCTTCAAATTTTATCTCACATAGCATGTACCTAGTGTTAAAACACTCCGTTGATTTTTTTCAAACAATCTTGTATTGAGCGGCGGCGCTCAACGCCACGCCGTGCATACCAAGAAAAGGGAAACGGAAATAAAATTAAACAACACAATCACTGCCTCGAGTGAGTATCGAACCCACAAACACCGCATTCACAGTCAACCACGATAGCTGCTACCACTGCGCGACGAGGTCCTCGAAATATTTATAATTTTAGTAACTCATTTATAAGAGCCACCATCGCAACCATTCATTATACATGTAAGAATTTCATAATAAATATCTTAAACATAAATCAAACCCATTAATACGCACATAGAGTTCAAAGTCTCAATCTTACAGCTTCATTTATCTTTTTCAAATCGCACTACACTGTCCTATCTATATAATACTTAAAGCCAAACCAATCGTATTACAAGGTGATAAGGTACAAATTTGTTTGTATAATGTAGCACAATAACAGTAAGTAAAGCACTCAGCAGTGGACAGAGTAAAGGTAAACCGTCCAGAACGTAATGTTTCGAAGAGAATGCCAGAAGTACCCTGGTACTAGTGTATGTGGGTTAAATTTGTTCGTTAAATTACTCAATCGAGTTTTAAGATACTTATTTAGAAAACGTATAAAATTTGAAAATAGCGGGACTCGAACCCGCGCCTCCTGGAAACCGACGAAGACAAAGAAAGAGACGAATGGCTTAATGGTCAGAGCGCCCGGTCGGTTCCCAGGAGGCGCGAGTGTCGAGTCCCATTACGTTTAAATGTTCATACGTTTTCTAAATATGTATTTTTCTTTTCAAAGTGTGGAATAACACTTTAAAAATGTTAAAAAGAGTTATAAGATTTTAAACATTGTTAAACTAACCTAACTAATTGTTAACCTTACTGACTTAACTTACGTACTTTTACACAAATTATAGCTATTTAAGTCTATCGGGGCTCAGTGGGAGATTTTTTGTGTAGTGATGGTTGTGAGTTGGATCTCCGATCACAGACTTTGTGATAGGAGTAATTTTTTCGTCCTAAAATTATTTACCTTAATGTACAAAATTTAAAAACTTTTTATTTTAATTAGATATCTATTTTAACTGTAGATTCAATTTGTTTTTGACATAAATTTCTAGTACTTCTTTAAATAAAATTTTAAATCCTCCAACAAAGATTAATTCGGCAGAAAGTGGGAAACGGAGTGTCTTAACACGAGGTTCCCTCTGCCTACCTTGCTGTGTACGGGATACAGCGTGAAGCTGATTTTATTTTAAATACCCACTTTATTTCCTCGAGTGGGAATCGAACCCATAATCTCCCGCGTTTACAGTCATAATAGCAACATAAAAAGATATTAGAAAATTGAACCAGCAATTTAAATCTGAGATTAACATTTCTAAAGAAACAAACTCTCCAGCTTTGTAATATTAGTATAGAAGTATAGATACAAAATAGCAACATATCCTTAAGGAAGGAAATTAAAAAAGTTTCCCAGATAATGACGTCGAACTTCCTTGTTTAATATAGCTTCTTTCAATCTAAGAACTGCTCTATCCCCGGTCCTACGTCAATATGATAAGCAAGCAGGTGACAGTCGAGTTGATAAGAAAAAATTTACATAGAAAATGTTTGTTTATTATTAAAAAAAATATTAAAAACAACTTGTAACATAATATTTATTTAGAGTATTTTTTTCTAAGTTTGGCATAAAAGATTAAAATAGTCAAAAATATTTAGTAATATAAGGGCAGTTAATTAATTAATTTTGGTTTCTTAATTTAAAAGTTGATTCCAAAAATGTAATAATGACAATTTTTCTTAATGATTTTTGTTTGTAAAAAGTATATGTAGATAATACGAAAAGTATATGTAGATAATACGAAGTAAATTAAAAGGATGTTATTTTAAAATAAGCAACGACATATTATTATCCACGTTCACAGAAATATTTATTTAATTTTCTCCTTCTTAAAATTTTCATTTACTCGCTTTGAAAACGAGTCAAAGCGCGACGTTGAGCTCCGCAACTCAACTGCAATGCCTAAAGTATTCGGCGAAAAGTGAGGATCGGAATTGTCCTAATGGAAAAAAAACTAAATATTAGGTTCCCATGTTCCCACTACTATGTGCAGAATGCAACATAAAACTAAAAAACAACATTAACCTAGCATAACAAGTGTTAGGGGTTCCGTATGTCAATATCACAAGATGGAACCAAGAGAAGGTTGTGTGTACATTTTCTTAAAAGCTTTTGATGTACGTAGACTTTGTTACGACGATTTTGAATCTTGCAATCACTTTAATGCGATTTGGTTTTTTGAGTATGGAGAATTGAAACACTAGACACTCTGTCCATCAAGAATTGTATGACTGAAATACGTGAAAATAAAACTCGCCACTTTCTACACAATTTTCAAACTTTGTATATGTAATTAAAGGTCGTTGTTGCGCAGCGATATAGGGCTGAATGTAAGCGCAACGGTTGTGGTTTCGATTTCCACTCGAAGGTATAAATTTTCATTTCTCCGCTCTGGTAGCTAAATAAAATAAATAGAGTTCCGCCACTCAACACGCAATGTCTCGAAAATAAAGAGAAAAGTTTAAGAAGATGCGGGTTAAAACGTGAAGCTATAAAAAAAGCTAAAGTAAGACATTATAAACGATGTAAGAAAGCAATCAATTAACAAAGTGCACTTCCGCAATAGTATGTTAATGTTTTCTTCGCGTGTCCTTTCGAACGAGTAATTAGATAATACTTAAGAAATAACATAAAAGAAATAAGTGAAAGAATATTTTTTTTGTTTCTTTTATAAAGTATATAGAGTAAAATCAAAATGATTTGATAAAAATTGGAATAAAAATGGCACGAATTTCATGTACAGGAAGAAAAAATTCTAATTAATTACTTAAAAAAATAAATCAACTTCACGTTGTATCCCGCACACAGCAGGGCAGGCACTCAGGTTTCCCATTTTCCGCCAAATTCCGGAGGTATTGCGGGTTATGTGCGGAACTCAACGCCTCGCTTTGCCTCGACACCCGAGAGAAGAAATGGAAACAAGTTTAAATAAATATTTCATTTCTTCAAATGGGAATCAAACCCACAAACTGTCACGCTTATGTCTTTTGACAGCCTCAACCTACTTTAAATTATATTGATATATTTATTTATTTAATGTAGTGTAAATATTTAATATTTTAATTTCCTATTTCTGGTAACGAGGCAAACGGGGTTGAGTTATGAATTTCGCAAAAATTGGGGAACAGAAATCTCTTAACGGGAACTAAGTGTCTTAACACTAAATTTCTAGGTCCGCTCTGCCTGCGAGATACAGCGTGAAGTTATAAAAAAAATAACTAGGTATATGTGTGACTACAAATACAATCTTCTCACAAAATCGTAAGCCGTTCTGAACTCTTTAACATCCACTTCAATGTGAAAATATAGCTTTGATTTAACTTTTCTGATCTTGTTATAAGTGAATACTTAAGATCTTGTTCGTTTCTGAGTATTTTTATTTAAGCTTGTAAAAATATTATGAACATAATATGGATGTGTATATATTTTAATTACGTTGGATATTTTATATTATTTATGTAGTTTCTTATTTATATGTATATTTTTTTTTAGTTCAATAAAAATGTAGCCTATAGGCTGTCTTAGTATAGGGGCACCAGAGCGTGATTATAAATGCGACGGTTGTGCGTTCGATTTCCCCTCAACAAATGAAATATTTAATATTTTAATTTCCTCGTTCTGGTTTCGAGGCAAAACGCGACGTTGAGATCCGCCAGTCAACACTCAATCTCAAGAATTTCACGACTAGTGGGAACGGATTGTCCTCAAACTAGTCTGTTCAACTCGCTACATGCAGAGTACAGGGTGAAACTGAAAAAAAAATACAAATATAATAGAAATATCTAATAAAATATAAATATAATAGAAAATACAACTGTAAAACCAAAAGTCATTAAATTTTTTTAGTATTGTAATTTTTTTAGTGTAGTATTGAATTCAAAGACACTTTCAAACACCGACTGAGCTGAATATTCTTTGAATTATTCATATTTATATAAATATACAGTTAGACATTCATTCAATGATATGCAAAGAAAAACTTCTTTAAGGTTCTATCATCTGATTTAAAGAAAAAATATCACAAAATCGTAAAATATATTTGCACAATAGTTAAGTATACGTTTTTATAGATAATAATAGCATGGAATCCTTCCTGCATGATTCCGACTCGCATTCGAGCGGTTATATTTTACTTACTGCTCTAGATCAGTTTTTGTACCTTCATGTATTGCCCGCATAAAATATAGCTTTTCCATATTCTAATCAATTTCAACACGCAAAACGCGGCGTAACACAACACCGCAGCTTAATATATCTACACAATGATAAAAAAAAACATTTAAAGCATCTATTCGTATTCAAAGTATTCATATAATTTAAATGACACAAGAAGCACCAAGTGCCATCGACGACGCCACGTAAATGAAAAGATTAGTACTTTATATCACAACCCCTGGGCTTAAGTGGTACAGTGTAAGGGCGGGGCTAGATCTGGTGAATAATTGTTGAGGGCATTATCAAGTAGTTGGGCTTACTTGTCGCGAATTATAAGATATATGTTCTTTATTTATATTGTTATTATAAGATATATTGAGGCCGTCGTGGCGCAGGGGCACTAGCGTGTTACTGTAACGTGACGGTTGTGGGTTCGATCTCCGAAGCCTTAGTAGCAAGGCAAAAGCGTGGAGTTGAGTTCTGCTATTCAACACGCAGTGCTTTAAAAACTTTCCGGAAGGTGGGAAACGGAGTGTTTGATTCTCTCTGCCTATCCTGCTATATACAGGTGGGATACAGCGTGAAGCGGAAAAAGAAGTTTAATCCTCACGCAAACAAATGAATTTGTATTAATAGCTTTCATTTCCATTGCGAATTGAGAGGCGCATTGGACTCACCATCTTTTGAGTTGCCAGAGCAAAGTAGTAAAGATAATTCTATAGAATCGAACCCACAACCGCCGCGCTTACAGTCAGACTATGTGCGGCGTTGAGTTCCTTTACCAAATAAGCCTGAGCCTCAACAGAGTGTCTTCCTAGAGACTAGAGACTAGGTTCCTTCTGCCTACCGTGTTATTTGCGGAATACAACTTGAAGGAAAATATTTATATCCCAACATCCATCATTTTCAAAATTTGAGAAAAACAACCATACCTTAAAACAATTTTCCTACAACCAATTTTCAAATTGGTAAAATGGAATAAAAGCTTTCACAAGTTATTCTACTCCAAAGTATTGTATTACATTATATGCATAATCCGATATAATGATGCATCGAAGCTGCTGAGGGCTGTCCCTTGGTTATTTGTCAAGGAAACAAGAATTAATCTTCCGTCTTCGAACCGACGACCCCACAGAGTGAAGATTTTATTCACTGCACCCCGTTGTTTTCACCCCCGGTTGATGACACAAAGATAAATATTTTGGAAAGTATACTAATATACATAGATAATTTTGATATTACTTTTTCTTTTATTGAATCTGATTATTTTGGTAAATTTAAATTAACATATAAATGATAATATTAACAATAAAAAAATATATAACTTTAAAAAAAATTACCAACATACTTATTTACATCATTGAAAAATTGAGTCCATCTAGGCTCAGGCGAGCAGCATCTGATTGTTATCACTACGGTAGTAGGTAAACCCAGTGAAAGCAATAAATAACTTTCATTTTCAACGCTTTAGCAAAAAGACAAAGCGCAGCGTTGAGTTCTGCCACTCAACAAGCAATGTTTCGAAAATTTGAGTGAAAAGTGGAAAACAAAAGATATTCCACACATTTAAATATTCAAATAAATAGACATACAGCGGCGTTAGGCTACTCGATATATACCGCTATACACAATAAATGCGTCAACCTAAAAAAAAATACTCACCAAACCCCACAACCGTGTGTATTTTCTCTAAGAAATCACCCTCTTTCTCCTCTTAGCTGCAATTTTTAAGTGATTTCCTTTATTACTAAGCACGGACATGAAAAAACCAATATGAAAAATCCATAGTGAAAAGTGCAGCTTTACGAGCGAGTTTTATTGTGTAATGAAAGGTGAATGATTAAAACGCTTCCTTTTACGTGTTCCAAGCGTGTAAAAGCTCTAGATATGACCGGTTTATGTAAAAAAATTTTCGGTTTCGAGATTTACTAATTTAGATTTTTGTCGTGGGTAGAGAAAAGAGAGTGATGCAACACTCCGTTCTCCATTGTCTGCCTACATTTTTTTTACTTGACCCTGTATCCCTATCTAGGATTCCTATTCGTTCCCATTACGACATATTGTTAAAAACGAACTCACAAGTTGATCTCAAAATAATAATTGCTAAGTAATATATATAGATCTCAAATATTATTAAAAAATATAAATAATAATATTAAGATAGAATTGCTTGAGTTACAATTGATGAAAAATATCTACAGAATTTAAGAGAAAGCTTTTTTTTAACAAAATCAAAAGAAATTACAGTCGCTGTATTGTACAGTCGCTTGTATTTTTTTTATGTTAAAATATTTCTTTACCTTTCTATTACAAGATATATCATAATATATTAATTTTGAAGTATGAACTTTACGATCAATTTTATGTAACCGTTATGAGCTATTTCGTGTGTTTTACGATTATTTTAGTGGTGATGTCTTCGAGATGACATTTTTATTATAATAACTTTGTATCCCCTATTCTGGATATAGTGACAAATAGACATACATACGTATACAAGCGGAGAGCTTATTGTGAGAGAAAACGAGAGTTCGGAACTGAACGCCGCGCTTTATCAAACAAATCACGATGTTTCAGATTTGACACAACGTAGGCATTCTCTATCGACTCTTTCTCTCTGCCTGCTTTTCTCTTGTATCTACAAAAAGTTTATCTTTTTTTACATTTTATACTGCTATTCCACCCTAAAGACCGTTTACGAGGACGCGGGTTCAAATCCCGCTGAGTTAAATTCTTTATATATATTCTAAAAATATGTAAAAGTAACTTTGGACTGCTGTGGTCACAAAAATACGTTGTATAAACTTGTTATGATGTTACAGAGAGCCTCTTATCCTGTCTGGCGGGCTTAAGCCGGGATTGCGAATGCTAAGACGCAACTTTAGACAATTGTATTTCATTTTTGTTGGTGTAAAGAGATAATGTTTTGATTTTTTTATATATTTTAATTGAATTATTTAAGGCATAGTTTGGTGTTTGTGTAAGAATGCGATAGTTGGGGGTTCGATTCCTAGTAAGATATGATTATATTTAATTATCTTTGGGCGTAAATGGAGAATAGAATATTTTATTATTAGATTTTTTCTATCTATCGTTGTAGGTAGGTATGAGGCAGATTCGTGAAGCTAAAATCTTAGAAAGAATATTAATATATAATTATAGATATTTTTTGTAATTTCGTAAGTTAACTAAAATTTATTAAATTTTACTACAACTTTCGAAATTAAAAAAGAACTTAAAATGTAAATATTTTGTCAATTAAACATAACCGGACGTGAACCCGCAAGTCTTGACTAGAGACGTGAATGTGAGTCCTGCTATAATCAATTTATACAACTTAAAGGGAGTTTACTTAAGTATTATATGTATATTTCAGCTTGACACTTCTACGCGTATAGAGGGACGTAAAACTAACTGTATACACTATAAGGGTTCAACTTTTTCTCAAAGTACGGAATCCTAAAACAGAATATAACCTAGTACAACCATCATAATTACTCAGACACATTCACCAAACATCAAAAACCATCAAACATAAATAACAAGAAATAAGAACAAAAGTTCCACTTCGAAGAACAAATCTCGATATCGTAATAAACATATTAGCACCCTACTTCACCCCCTAATCTCCTAAACCTCTCCCATCAATTACAACTGTATGTAGTTTTTGCTGAATCGTCCTTATAATAACAATAATATTCGTATGTGATTGAGATCAATATGAGATTGGAAGGAAAAATGTATTGAATATATAAGATATAGGCTTATACATATTTCTTATATATACCAAAGTAGTAAAACGGACGGACTTTCCAATTTCTGAGTTGAGCTGCAGAACTTAACGCCACATTCAACTTATATTATAATTTATAATAAGTTGTACACTTATTAAATTCAAATTTATTGAAAAACAGCCTCTTTGTGTCATGAATAAATCATCTTAGCCTTGTTTGGTTTTTAACAAATTCTTTATCATAAGATATGTATATCAATAGCATATCAGAATCGAACCCATATGACCTTCGTCGTAGTTATAGTGTACCAAACGGCAATTTATATACCTTGGTTTTTCTCCAAGTTACACCCTGTACATAGCAGAGTAGGCAGAGGAGGCCTGGGAACCTACTGTTAAGACTCTTCCCATTAAGACACGTCCGGTCCCCATTTTCCGCCGAATTCCGAAGACATTGCGTATTGAGTGGTTTAACTACTGAAAATCTCAAATATTCCATTTGCTCGAGTCGGAATCGAACCTACAACCTGTCGTAATAGTCCTGTAGTGTATATCTTGTTATATACATATGAGTATAACCTCTCGAACACATTCTGATCAGCTCATCGTCAAACCTACATAGTTCCTAATTAATATAAATAGACACAAATCAATTATGCTCCGACGTCTCGAGCTGGAGCTTCATTACACAATAGTCTGTGTTTACTCAGTTCACGTATTAGCTGCCTTATTATTTAAGTTATTTAAGTGAAAAATGTATAGTGTGGGTTGAAATCCGCCTATAAGATTAAGTACTAAGATTTTTTCTCAATTTGACGCTGTATCCTGCATATAGCAGGGTAAGTAAAGGGAACCTAGAATTAAGACACAATGAATCAATTCTTGCTGAATTTTCAAGATATTGTGTATTGAGAAGTGAAACTCAACGCCGCGCTTTATCATGTTTAAAGCAAGGAAATAATAAAAACATATAAATATATTAATTCTCACAAGTTAGAATCGAATCCACCACCGTTACGTTTATAGTTACACGCAGTGCCACTGCGCCACCATGGTCTCAAAAAATAAATATTCTTACTTTCCGCAATTAATATAAGAGTTCTAGAAAGCAAAAATTTACTATCTACTTAACCAAAAATTTTATCAAACAAATGTAGTTCGGTCGTTTCAATCAAAAAGCGGAGTTAAATCACTTATTTTTCTTTATTATAAAATCAATCTTGTCAATGAAAAAAAATATTAAAACAGTAATTTTGCAAAAATATCTTATTTAATATTCGTATACAAAGATCACATTTTTCTTAGAATTGTCATATAATTTTTACCATCAGTAGGTAATTAGTAGGACTAGAGGGTCTGTTTTAGTTGGGAGGAAGTTGGTAATAAGTGAGAAATGATAAATGATAGCAAATGGCGAGGGGAGGTTCGTATTGGCTATGTGAAATTATATTATTCAATTAATGAGACTCAAATAGGTATAACTTTGAAAGAAGATCAGTAAGGATTTCTTTTTTGCATTTTTTCTTAAATGGTAAATAAAATTAGATTTAAGGATCTATTGAAATGGCAGAGTAGGCAGAACCATCACCACTTAATTCTTGTTATCTTGTTATCGGTGGGTGGTTTTAACGCTAATATTAAACAACGTAGTAACGAAAGTAACTTAAAATTAAATCACGCTGTATCCCGCACACAGCAGGGTAGGCAGAGGGAACCTAGTGTTAGGACACTCCGTTCCCCAATTTCCGTCGAGTTCTGGAGGCTTTGCATGTTAAGTGGCGGAACTCAACGCCGCTCTTTGCCTCGACACCAGAGCAAATATAAATAAACATTTCATGATTTTTTTTCAGGAATTGAAATGTTGTTTGTCGAATCTACAACCACTAAATTTTACAGTCACATTTTGTGCCCCTGCGCCACGACTGGCCTCAAATTAGTTAATTATATTTTTTTTCCTCTTTTTAAGTTAATATAAAACCATCTCCTTTACAAGCATTGTACCACTGCGCCATAATGGTTTTTCATTTCGCGCACAGAGCAGGGTAGCAGGGTAGCGTTAAGACACTCCGTTATCATTATGACACTTCCGTTACCCACTTCCACCGCGCTTTGCCTCACACCAGAACGAAGAACGAGTGGGAAACTATTCGAATCGAGTCGAACCCACAACCTGTCGAGTCAACAGCATACGGGCCTCAATGTTATAGTGAAATAAAAAAAATTAAATCTTATCTTGTTTTAGCAAGATAAAATATAAGAGTTCCTGTCATAACAAATCAACGTCAAACACACACCAAGTTATAATTGGTAACAATCAAGAAGATAAACTGCTTAATTAAACACTGTCACAGTTTAAACACTCGAAGAATGAGGGGTTAGTCTTCGCATATTACGATTTGGATATATAGTAAAAACGTATCCCTTCAATTTTTGAAGGATTTAAATGTTAAAATGGAAGCCAAGTTGAATGAAAAATATTGGTTGTGGTTGCATTTTCTGTTAAGAATGTTGGAATTTATCTGAAATTAAATTATATTAACATTTTCATGATTTTTTTAATCGTGATTAGATCTGATGACAATAATTATATTGTCATCGTTATATTAACCTATTTATATTAAGAACTCTACGTCCTTGCTAGATCAACCAGGGGACAGCAATATATTTACAAGTATTTTTTATTTTTTTCTAACCTTTTTGCTGTATCCCGCACATAGTAGGATAGACAGAGGTAACCTAGTGCTAAGACACTCCGTCACTCACTTTCCACTTAAATTTCAAAGTGTTGTGTTTATGGGCAGAGCTAACCGCTGCGCTTTGTTTACCAGAACACAGAAACAGAAACAACATTAATATAACTAAATAGCTTTATTTTATTTTCTTAGCTTAAAGTTCTAATTCTAACTTTAGAATTAGAGTAAAAAAGCTGTAAAATTGACGCGATGACACATAACCATATTAATAAAGTGATTTGTTCTTACAAATGAGTTGGTACTGTTCTAGTGAAATTCCCACGATTTTTAAATAAAAACATACCGATTGTAGCCTCATTTATAATAAAAAGAAATACATTTCTTTAGGTACGTTTTAAAAAGGTTAGACATTGAGTAAAGGAATTTGACACCGATTCTTGTTTAAGCTAACGTGTAAAATCATATTTTTCAGATTTAATCAGAGCTTCACGCTGTATCCCGCATACAACAGCGTAGGTAGAGCCAAATTAGTGTTAAGACACTCCGTTCTATACTCTCCGAACTCTGCGGTTAACTCAATCTTCCGAATTGGAGACAAAGTCACAACCGTCGCAATCACCTTGTACTTCTTTATTTTGAATTTATAACCACCTAATTTTGAATTTATAACTATTTTCTTGAAACATAATCAAATCCACGACCACCTCGAGCATGCCAACTTTAAATAATCTCAATATACAACATTAAACTACTGTGTAGAAGTAGAAAGAAGGGTGAAGGAACGTTAACTCGATAACTCCCCTAAGATTTATTCATCCATCGCTTTAACAGGCCAAATTGAAAAATTATGTGCCGACGTCTTAATCTCAATGAGAAAATGAGACGGTGATAAATAGTTCGACTGTATATACGTATGGGGTGGTTTATTTGATGAAGTTTTATGTTTTTTTTTTCTTGGTTTAACCACAGCACTCTCCTCTCTCAGAGCTCTCCGTTATTCGTATTTTTGGCGTAGCTCAACGCAACGTCTTTTGCTAACGGGGAAATATTGAAATGATTAATTGGTTCGAATGGTGATCAAAACCAAAACCACCGTGTTTATAGTTACGCGACAAATGATGGCCTCGATATGTTTTGTTTTAGTATACTGATTTTGCAGAATTATTAGTAAAAACAAATAAATAATACGTCAATTTAATGTTTGACCTACTACTATTTTTAAATAATATTTTATATCAGCTTCACGCTGTATCCCGCATATTGCATGGTAGGCAGATGGAACCTAGTATTAACATGCCGTTCCCCACTTGTATTATAAATTTAGAAAAATATAACTATGCAATCTTTTTAGAAATATTCTTGAATATATTATGTTATCTCTACATATGTATACACAATATTGCTTTTAGTAAAGCTTTGCAACTTTAATACGAACTAATAGTCAGATTATACTCATTAGTTGAAAGTAGAAACCTTTGATATGAACATTTTTAAAGGAAATATATATTTTATGTACGTACATTCCCTATCCTAGTGGTCTGACCTTAATCAGTAGGTATTCGTCCTTTTTAAGGTTTATTTGTATAAATAAAATAAATAAATCAGCTTCACGCTGTATCCCGCACACTGTAGGGTAGGCTTCTGCCTACCTACCTAGCATTAAGACTCTCCTTTCCCCACTTTCTGCCAAATTCTGGAGGCATTGCGTGTGAAGTGGCAGAACTCAACGCCGCGTATGTTTGTATAGATTTATTTATATTTACCTAGATTGAGATAGAGAGGCAGAGGGAGACCTTGGTGGACTTTTTAAAAGATAGTAAAGAAGACCAGATATGCATAGGCATCCACACTTTAGATGATGATGATACTGGAGGCATCGTAAAAATCAGGAAGACCTTCAGGGCATCACGGTATGCACAAAAGGTAGCGTTTGTTGCTACGCTCTTCCTCGTGCTAAACGACGCTGACTTCCTCACGCTTAAACAAAAACATTCTCTGTATTTAAAGTCAAGTTCACAACTAAAAAAAACCATACTTACGAAATATCTAAAACATATACACTATTTATGTCTTATAAACATATATTAGTGCTTCACATCGCCTTAAAATTCTAATTTCATTTTATAAGCTTACTAAATTTCATAGTTTAAATGGCAATTACCGTCAGTTTAGATACAACTGACGTTTAACAAAGGTCCGGTACAAAGCTTGAACTATTCGGGTATGAATATTTTAGTGCTTGGAAAGGTCAGATTAAAGTTACACGGGGATTTTATTACCTAGATTGTAAATTTAGTTTAATTTTCTAATTAATTGTTTAGTTATCTTATTAATATTTCTTATAATTAATGAAATTTAGCTATATTATATTTTATATTTTTTTCGGTGTGGTAACAAGACATGTCGCGGCGTTAAATTCCGCCACTAAACACGCAATGTCTCAAGTATTGACGGTAAGTGAGATCCGAGTGTCATAACACCAGGTTTCCTTTTCTTACCGTGTTACATACAGGATACAGCGTAAAGCTATCTTATATCACGAGCAGTTATGATATATGACGTATAGGGTAGGCAAAGAAAATCTATTGTTAGGCTAATCGTGGAGATTATTACAGTTATTTATTTTTAAAATATATTTTTTTTATTAACAGTTTTCTACAATATTGTAAATATTACCTCAAAAATAAAGTAGAAATTTTTTTTGGTTAAAGCACTAACCTGATTATTATATGAATTATTCCAATACATTTTTTTTTATTGGAGTTTCGAAATCTTTTCTATATTCAATGATACTATTATCGAGGAAGACTGTAACCCACATTTCCTGAGGTAGAGCTACTTCGGGCACTTAAAAAAATGTTGTGAATTCAAAAGTTATTTAGTTTTACTATATTATATAGGTCCCGTTTAGAGCTCAATTTTATTCCAAAAAAAGGGAAAATAACACAAATTTAACTCTAATATGAATTTATTAAGATAATCTCGAACTCTGTGTAATGAAAGATAAAAATTTGTTCGTAACGCGTGTCGTCAGAAATTGCAGCTTAACAAATCATAGTGAGATGACGGGGGCCCAGATTGTATTAGACGCCGGGTGCAAGAGAAATAAATTCAGGTTTTAGTTCCCATACTATCGGTTGTTATATTCTATTTTTTTCTTCTTTGATGTACAGAAAATTGCATAGAATATACCAATTTAAATGTGATAACATGATTGTATTGGATTTAAATAGAGCCTTTGAGGATCTCATGCAACACAGCGTCTTACTGTAAACGTGGTGGTTGTGAGTTCGATTCCCACTCGGGAGAAAGAATTCTTTTTATTTTCCCTCTGCCTTCTTGTGTACATGAAATGTCAAAAATTGAGCTGAAAATGAGAAGCGTAGTGTCATATAACTGGGTTTCCTCTGCCTACCGTGCTATATGCAGAATACAGCTTGCCTTCCAAAAAGATTTCGATTACTTGAAGATAACTTTTATCAAGACAGTATCTAATTTGAGACAGTATAGACAGCTCTAAGTAATTTGATAACTTTTCAATTAATTATGAATGGTAATAACCAGCAATGTTTAAGATTCGGGACAATTTTTTTATTTGTTCAACTTTAATTTAGAGAGAATTGGAGGCCAGTTGTGGCGCAAGGAAACAAAGTGGCACTGTAAACGCAACAGGTTGTGGGTTCAATTCCCACTCGAGGAAATGAAATATTTAATATTTTCTTTGATCTGGCGACGAGGCAAAGCGCTATGTTGAGTTCCGCAACTCAATACACAATGCCTCTAGAATTCAAAAAAATCTAGAATTCAAATAAAATTAGACAGAAAATTTGGAACGGAGTGTCGTAGCACTAGGTTCCCTCTGCCTAAGCTGCTGTGCGCCGGATACAGCGTGACGCTAAATAAAAACTCTAATACAGTGGTAAGGGAACAAACCCTCGAATAAATTTACCGCAGGGCGCAGGGCTGTAGACTTTGCACTCGAGTGGACCGCGATATTAACAAGTAACCTATCATCACTATCTGTTAAATGAGCGCTTCTGCAATATACATCCTATTTCCTAGAAAATAAGAACCATAATGTTATGGGAAGATAAGCATGATGTTTAGTATCGTTTCAGGCTTCTTTGTGAAATAATTTGAAATTATAAAAGTTTGTTAAGCGATAGTGTCTTATATTTTGTGTTATTTTTGGGATTTTTTGATACTTATTTAGAAAGCGTATAAATATTTGAAAATAGACTCGAACCTGCGCCCCCTTTAAACCGACCAGGCGCTCTGACCACTGAGCCATCCGTTCTTTGGTGAACATAGCGGGGTATGGGGTAACTACAAAAGATTTACTTTAATTATTTAAATTTTCTTACAACAATTGAAAGCTTAAGAGGAATTTGTTGAACTTCAAAGACTTTTTTATTGTGAAGTCAAATAATATTCAAAATATTTTATTTAAAATTATATTTCCATTTCTTCGCTCTGGTGTAGAGGCAAAGCGCGGCGTTGAGTGCTGCCACTCAACACGCAATACCTCCAGAATTCAGCAGGAAGTAGGGAATGGAGTGTATTAACACTAGGTTCCCTCTGCCTACCCTGCTGTGTGCGGAATACAGCGTGAAGCTGATTTATTTATTTTTATAATATTCAAAACGTCCCCACATACAAATGATCGAGCACAAAAACGTATTAAATCAATCTATCGCAGGTGCTATAGAAACATGGGGTATTATACCAGGGCTGGATCAATGGAATATTAATTGGTTTTAAAGAGCTCCCGGATTATCCCAATAAATGGACAGGGTCCATGGCGGCTTTCTGTTTGTGCTTTAGAGTAAGTACTATTACTTCCACATTGTAAAATTTGAAGTTTAGATTAAAAGTTTATTACTTATTGAAGATTGTGATGACAAAATGTGTTATTTTTTCTATTAAAAATAATAAAGCTCCACCCTATATTCCGTATGTAGCAAGGTACGTGGGCACTTTTCTCTTGATTTTCGGGATATTGCATGTTTAGTGTAACAGGAACTTAACGCTGCGCTTTGCTTCTTAATTAAAGTGAAAATAAATAAATCGAATGGGAATAAAATCACAACCGTTGCCTTTTTAACGCAAAAACAGATAACCCATCAAAAAGTGCAAAAACAAACACGTGAAACAAAGAAAAAACGCCAAAACTCCAACCCATAAAAACAATACACGCAAAAAGCGTTCACAAAAATGAAAATTTTCAATTACACACTCGGAAAGAGCAAAAAGCTGGTGAAATTAATCAATTATAATCGACCTCATTCAAGTATCATCGAGATATAAATCGCTTTGGTCGGCGGTCACGGGCGGGTTGCCCGGGGAAATGCCCCTGCGTGCACAAACGATCGCTAATGAAAACGTTTTTTTTTTTATTTCACGCATTTTTTCATGTTTGTTTTTTGGGGACATTACTTGGCTTTTAAGTTTTGGTGTTTTTTTTGTGGATGGTAATAATTTATTATTACTTCTTTAATTATTGCAAAAGTATATAATAAATTGATCTTATGTTATAAAATAATGATATTAATTTTTTTAATTTTTTTTTTAGTAAAATACAACGCGGGATTAAGTTTTGCTTAACTTGTAATATCCTCGAATTGGGCAACTTTAGACGACGTTGCGATTAAACACAAGGTAGGCGTAGGCTTTTTGCTTTGCTATACAAAACTAAAAATGGATATTTAATTTTTATTTTATTTTTTAAATTCACAGTAAAGAAAAACATTATTTATATTTAACGTGCCCTTTGTGATAAATATCAAAATTCAAATTTTAAAATATATTTTAAAAAAATCTGATTAATTATTTTAATTTCCTCGTTCCCGATAACAAGACAAAGCGCGACCTTAAGTTCCTGCACTCAACTCGTAACATCTTAAAAATTTGGCGATGGCAAACAGAGTGTCTTAGCACTAGCCCGCGGGATATAGCGTGAAACTAAAAACAATAAAAATACCACATTAACCCGCACATCCCCACTGACTTACCGCAGGGTACGCACAGCACAGTTACCCTTAAAAAATAATCGCGGGCACCTGTCGCCGACGCCGCGTCACTCGATCCTTCACTGTCCGCCGCTACACGAACAGTCAGTACAGCCATCGATGTTTTTATTTATCACGACGTAGGTATGTCGCGTCGTAAACAACATGAAACTGCTTTGAATTTCATTTATTTTTTGTGTGAAATATGTTTTCTTTTTTTTTTCGGAATGTGAAATGTGAATATGAATTTTAAATGTGATGTTTGTTATTATTTGATTATATTGTAGCGTAGCGTGTGTATACGGAATAGTTGTGGGTTTGATGCTCGTTCGTGGGGATAGTTACGTTTTAAATTACTTAGATTAGTACAGTAGATTTTTATAGGAGTGCCAAAGTGAGATGTAATTTAAACAATATACATAAAGTATACGCTGTGGGGTAAGTCTGATGGAAGATGGTATTTGAAGGTTGAGATCTAAATGGTGAAATATTTATATTGGAAATAGACGGAGAATTAAAAATAGAGCTTAATAAATAGTAATATCTCAAACACTTTTGACTAATCTACAAAGCATTTGACATCTATGACAATAAATATGAACGATTTATATTTTTTTCTGAAATTTAAATTCTTTTACTCAATAACTCAAAAATAATCTTTTGTAGTTACCCACATATTTACGTCACACCTGTTCATTTGCGCCATATTACCTCCAAAGGCCCCAATTAAAAAAAAAAATTGCACCGCGGTCGATCAAACGCGAAGTACAAATTAATTGGTACTACGTGGCGTCGCAGACACGTTTCCAATCTACTCTTAATCCATACTTTGGCCATATCTATATGCAGCCTATACAATTTATTTGATTATATAAACAAAGGGTGTCGTAGCGTATCGGCATAACGTTTGTCTGTGAACGCGACTGTTGTAAGTTGTGGTAACAAAACAAAGCGTGGCGTTGAGTTCCGCCACTTGACACCCTAAAGCTCCCTCTGCCTCTTAGATATGTGGAATGTAGCATAATACTATAAGGGAAAAAAAACCTATACAAAATTAACAGACAGCAGCAGATAAACATAAAACTAAATAATGTTTTATATGAACCTCTATATACTGTAATAATATATTAAAAAGAAGTTAACTTGAATTTAAATTTACCAAAGTGGTTTTTCCACCCTTCAAAGAGAAACAATAATATTATGTTCTTTGGAGTGACAATAAAAAAACAATAGTATCCTAAATAAACAAGCAGCAGGGCTTTGATAGTGGCCCTACGTCTTTTTAAGAGATACTTTAAAATAGAAACATACTTTCAAATACAACAAGAAAATATCTAAAAAATAGTTACTATTAGATTTTTTTCAACGAAACAAAAAAAAGCAAAAAAATATAACCGAGCTGTTAACTTATATAGACTATGTTCAAAATTATTTATAAGTACAGGTAAAATTTGTAGATATTTTTACCCTTTTCAGGAAGGATATATCGAGTCTTCGTTTTGCTACAATGTATATTAATGACAAATAATATGCATATAGGAGGCCGTCGGGGCACAGTGGCATATTGTTTTACTGTGCGCACGATGTTTTTGGGATCGATTCTTAAATAAATATAATATTTTTCGTGAACAGGGATCGAACTCACAACTAGCGCTTGTAATACGATGGTATTTATTATTTTTATCTTTATCTTATATTTCAATTAATTATTTAAAATAGAAAGACGTAGACATAGCATTACAAAAAATATTAACAATCTTTTACTGTTTTTTTAATGAAAAAAATGCTTACAATATTTTATTAGTTAACAAATGAATGGGGGTTTTGAAAAGCACCTGAGTCCAAATTAAGTGTACACGCACTATAAAGAAACATATAGAATCTGTCAGTGAATACTTCTATCAGGCATGAGACAGAAATTATTTTTTTACTATCGGTACTCTGAATTCTATGTGTTATTCTGATGTATAAATTATATTGCTGAAAAGTTTTATCTAAATCTGTTCACTATTTTTTGCGTGAAACTGAAACAAACCTCCGAACGAATCCATCCTCAAAAGTTTCACATTTCTAATATTAATGATATTTTCTTCAGCTTCCATCTTGTGCATTAATAATATTTTCTTCAGCTTCAAGATGTATCCCGCATATAGTAGGGTAGGCAGAGAGAATCTAGTGCTAAGACACTCCGCTCCCCATTTTTCGCTAAATTTTTGAGGCATTATGTGTTATGTTATGTGTGTATTATGTGATATTTCAGAGCTCTACGTTGCGCTTTGCCTTGTAACCAGAGTGCCGAAATGAAAATATTAATAATTAATATTTTACACCCCCGAGTGGGCATCGAACCAACAACCGTCGTGTTTACAGTCACACGCTTACAATATATACATATTACTACAACTATAATAAATTAAACTAAACAGTGCCTACAATTCACCAAACGCTAAGGAGCAGTGTAAACAAGTGACGACGCGTGAGTGATTCTACCGCCTTGTAAAGCACCTGAGGCTCAATTAAATATCTCAATTGAGGGGTTACGAAATGTACTGGATTGTATACATATGTTTATATTTATAAGGGGTTCTTTTTGGATGAAATATTCACCGTATTTTTTTAAAAAAAATCAAATCAAATCAGCTTCACGCTGTATCCCGCACACAGCAGGGTAGGCAGAGGGAACCTTGTGTTAAGACACTCCGTTCCCCACTTTCTGCCGAATTCTGGAGGCATTGCGTGTTGAGTGGCAGAACTCAACGCCGCGCTTAACCTCGACACCAGAGCGAAGAAATGGAAATATATATTTAAGTAAATATTTCATCTCCTCGAGTGGGGATCGAACCCACAACCAGTCGGTTTTGCAGTCACACCTCGTGCCGCTGCGCCACGACCGGCCCGGCTTATAATAGGGAATATTATAAGTAAGAAAAAAATTGAGGCCAGTCATGGCCCAGCCGCACGAGGTGTGACTGTAAAACCGATTGGTTGTGGGTTCGATCCCCACTCGAGGAGATAAAATATTTACTAATTTATATTTTCATTTCTTCGCTCTGGTGTCGAGGTTAAGCGCGGCGTTGAGTTCTGCCACTCAACACGCAATGCCTCCAGAATTCGGGAGAAAGTGGGGAACGGAGTGTCTTAACACAAGGTTCCCTCTGCCTACCCTGCCGTGTGCGGGATACAGCGTGAAGCTGATTTGATTTGATTTAATTTAATTTTTACCATCGATATGAAGATTTAGTCTAATTTAGCTGTTAAATAATGGTTGCTGATACAGTAAATAAAGACAGAAGATATAATTGTGGCACTTATATTACAGTATATAAAAAAGTATGTCTACTCGGAAATCCACAAGAGGCGCGGGTTTGAGTTCCGCTTCACTACAATCTCTCTCAATTTTATACGCCTCTAAATATCTTCCTTAGTATATAAATGACACTTTAAAAGAATGCTAAAATAATTAACATACATTTATTTTATTTTTCTGTTATGAAAGTAGCTACTTAAGTATATCAAAAAGTAAAGTAAATGCATTTCGGAAAAAATACAAGAACTTTGGTACAGCAAAAAAAAACAGTAATATTACACAAACTACGATCAACGTCTTCATTTGGATCCTTACAAAGCAAGGAATGATTCTTAAGCAGTCATTCTCAGTGCAAGACTCAAGACAAGACAGTTCTTTTCCCTTTTTTTGCCATTTGAAACCCGAACATAATGAGCTCGGTTGTAAAAAGAAACACGAAACTACACAATTTTTCTATTATACTTGCATTTTTAGAAAAGAAATTATCTTCACACTGTACGGACGATTCTTCTCACCGACTAATGGTCACATCTCTCTATAGACGATTTTTTTTAAAATTTTCTTTACAATTTTCACTTATAGAAAGAAAGAAAGAGAGAGAGATTCAAGAGTAAAATTATTAGAATTATTAGTTTAATAAATATTTAGATTTACTTCAAACGAATGAAACAAAAATATAAATAATATTACAAAAATATTATCTTCATAAATGTTTATAGTTTCCAAAATGAAGAATAAAGAAAAATATGAACATATTTCCTATTCCTAAAATCATCTAAACAAACACACAACATGCCATTACCACATATCTCCAAAACAAAGAGAATCCTCTAAAACCACTCGAAAAACAATTATGTAAAGAATATTCCACACACGCCGCCATCTTGTGCATCATTACACATATTTACGAACAGAGATTAATTTGAAACTGAAGAGGTCTCGAATTGAAACTAACATCGATGTAGCGGGTTCAAAACCAAAACAGACATCAAAGCGACAATGCGGGAGGGTGAATTTTGTCTAGGTGATTGTCTGTTAGAGATGTAGGAGTTGCTAGATGAGTTGATATTTAACTACTGCTTGGATTTAAATAAAATTTTTCAAGGAATTAAAAAATATTACTTTTAAATTAAACTTTTTAATCTATTAACATTACAATAGATATTGTTGGATCATTTTTAATGCTTTTTTTATATTTTATTAGAATTATTGGTTTGCGGCACTATTACGACATTGTCTTGAAATCCAATGAAAATTGGAATGTAGACATATAAATGAATACAGACCTGTATAGTAGTTCTATACGGGTTCTATACATTAATGTCAGGTCCTTCGCCCAACACAAAATATTTCACCGAGTAGTAAAAAAAATAATGATTCAACTATTTAATTGAGGCCGTCGTTGTCGATTGGCACAACGCAGCGGTGAGTTCCGCCACTCATTATGCAATATCTCGTAAATTCGGTGAAATGCGTGGAACAAAGTGTCATAACACTAGATTCCATTTTAATGTTGAAAAAATAACAAAAAATTAAATAATCAAAAATATTTAGTCCCATCTAGCAAAACTACCGCGGCAGCTATAATAAGTGCGGTGGATACAGCGTACGTCATTACGCCACGAAACGCAACACGTCGAGCCGACGAATACTTTGTATCAGCAATATCGGTTTTTCATAACACCTTCCGAATATGGCTTCCGATTTGCCTTTGTGTATTTTTAGCATTTTAAAGTGCTAGAAAAGAAAATATTTTTTTAGAAAACGTATAAATGTTTCATAGTAGCGGGATTAGAACCCGCGCCTCTTGGAAACCGCCCAAGCGCTCTCACCACTAAGCCATAGTTCTTCAGTTATCACAACATCTCAATAATAACTACTTATTTAGTTATATTATTATCGCTTTTGTAGGGAGAATATTATAAATTTCCGCTACTCAAAGATAATTGTTTTTAATTATCATTTGGCAAGAGGGAATGCTACATTTTATTGTTATTTTGTTTAGTAGCGTTTGTCACTCCGTTCTCTCTGAGTACTCCGCTAGGGATACAGCGTGAAGCTAAGCTAAGTGATCAGAGCCAATCGTGGCGCAAGGGCACAAAATGTTTCTGTAAAATTGACTGGTTGTGGGTTTGATTCCCGCTCGAGGAAATTAAATATTTATTTAATGTAATATTTTCATTTCTTCGATCTGTGTCGAGGTAAACCGCGATGTTGAGTTACGCCAATCAGCACGCAATGCCTTCAGAATTCGGCAAAAAGTGAGCAACAGAGTGTCTTGACACTAGAATACAGCGAGAAGCTTATTTAATTTTAATTTTATATAATAAAAAGCTTAAGCGGGCGACAACAAGCGGGCGCTAGTGTGGAATACGGAATATAGTACGATCCTGGTAAAAAATATTTTAACTGATAAACTAACCATCTACATAACCATAATATAACTGTATTTAGTTACTACCATCAATAATTCACGAGTAGCTAACTGACGGCTGTACCTGCTTCTCATCTACGCTGACATCATCAAGATTTCATATGTAAATTGTTTTGAAATGTGTCACTTCAAGGAACATTTCCTTGCTGTCTGTTATGTTAATAAATAAAAGCTCTTTGATATTACTAATATTATATACGCTTTGTATTTTTATACTTTTATATATTTTAAAAAATAAAGAACCTATAAAAGTAACAAGGAAAAAAGAGAATTCGTTGTTCGAGGCTCTGGCCATCGTGGCGCAGCTTCCGACTATAAACACAATGATAGTCGTTTCGATTACTACTAATTTTTAAAATCCTCGACCTTAGAACAAGACAAAATGCCCTGTTGAGTTTCAAAAAATTGGAAAAAGAAGGTCTTAATATGAAAATCCTTGTCTATCCTGCTATATGTGAGATCTTTTTTCTCACTTTCCCCGGAAATCTTGCTATCGCTATTTCGAATTACGTTTTGTCATCAGAAAAGTTACGTGTGTTGATCATCTGATATGATCAATAAAATATTTTAGTAGAATACACCTAAAGGAACACAAACTTACATATTTTTTTTATTATTAAATACATTGTCGTACAGTAGCTAAATATAAAAAAAAAACATATATTCCTTGACAGTTAGTAAATAGTTAGGAAATTTCACAATTTTCTAATTTTCAGACAATTTATTTGAAAATGATCGAATCTAAATTAATCTATTTATTTGGATGTTTTTAAAAAAAACATTAAGCTAAATTCTATCTAAACAGTAACTAATGCTAATTTCACATTCTTAAAAAATCATCAGTTTCTCAAAGCATTAACATCTAAGTTTTCTAAATTTATTTCTCTACATTTGACTCAGAAATGTCACCTCAGGGCCCTGTTACAGTAGAATTGCTAAGCAGATGCAAAATGCAACTGCATCGTCGATCCACCTTGTTAGGAAGAGGGGACCATATGTTGTTTATTGTATCACTATCCTAAGTTCCTTTGGACTAATACTCGTATGTTTTGTTTTTATCTAAAAATAAATAAATATTGGGGAAGTTATAGGGGAATACAATGTATTTGTTTCATATTAATGACTATGGGTAAAATTTTGTAATATAATATTACGTTGTAAATATGTTTTTTGTATGATCTACATAAAACTTTCATTATGTATTTGAATTTTGAATTTTTTTTTAATATTTGGAGGCAGTAAACTTAGACTTGTTTCATTGAGTCCCCCCATCAACCAATTTGTTGCCTTTATCAACTCTTGGTACGTATAGATAAATTGTCAGCCTAGAGGTTTTATTGGATATGACTTTTGATTAGATTTTTATGTAATTTTTTTAAGCTTAACGTGCATATCTCTGGAATAACTATTAAGAAAATATGGAGCGATGTGTTAGTCAGTAAGTCTCGAAACTAGTGAAAAAAAAATCCAAATAAATCCTTGTAAAAACCACTAAATCACAATTTCAACTAAACTCCAAAGTGCAAACTCCGAACAAAGTTGGTCAAAGATTCAAAAATGTCTAACAAAGGCGTTCTGCATCAATTTGTCTGGGAGTCGTTAAAATTATTTCCCCTTATTAATTTTTGCCCCCACGTCCCAAAGCCGGAAACACGTTGTTATAGTCAAATTTAGGATATTGATAGATGTTCTATCGATTTTTGGGGGAATGCGGCGAACGTGTCGCAAATTGTGGCAATCGTATACTTGGAAAATGTATGGGAATTTGTGCAAAAAAATCTCTGATCATTTGCGGTGTGACGTGTAATGAAGGAACACGTCCATATTAGTTTTCTAGGGCTTGTATGGTTTTGGTTTCAGTAATATTAGAATATGAAATGCAATATTTTTTTTTTATATTCATATTTAAGCTTTACACTGTTTCATGCTTGTAGTAATAATAATATAATAATAAAATGTAGTAGGGTAGGCAGAGGGAAACTAGTGTTAAAACACGCTCAATTTTCAGGACATTGCGTGTTTAGGGGCATAGCTCCACGCTATCTGTTTTGTTACCAAAACGAGGAACTGAAAATGATCCATTCCCTCGAAATGGAAGCCACGACCGTTGCGTTTACAATTAGTCGCTCTGCCATGTCAATACAGTGACCAGTACTACTGCCAGGATCCAGTATCAGTAAAATCAATACTTTTTCTCGTATTAAAAATTCAATGCTACAGATAATTATGACAGAGTTAGAAAATAAACACAATTATAATTATATATGTACATTTATCTAGTAGGATCTGAACTCACTAACCATCGTTTCAAGTCATACTCTATTCCATTGCGTTACGATAACCTTACGTTACATTTACTATATAAAAGGGTGGAATAACGCTAAAATCTTTGATATTTAAAGTGTATAATTGGTCCATCAGCCACTAGAACAGGCATACCTCGCGCCTTTGATGTGCATAGCTTAAAATCCTCTTGCATAACTTATTATCTGACTTTGTTCGTAGCACATTTAAAAGACGGAGATACGTTTATGAGCGAAAAAAATTATTATACTGTTAAAATATATATATATATATATATATATATATATATATATATATATATATATATATATATATATATATATATATATATATATATATATATATATATATATATATATATATATATATATATATATATATATATATATATTATTTAAATTTAACCTAAATATGAGACCAAATGAAATATTTAACATTTTCATTTTTTCGCTCTGTTCTTGAGGTAAAGCGTAGAATTGAGTTCCGCTACTCAAAACGCAATTCCCTCAGAGTTCAGTGGGAAATGAGAAACAGAGTGTCTTAACTTTAGGTAGTCTCAGTCTCCTCTGTTGTGTGCGGGGTAAAACGTGAAGCCGATTTATATCTACAGGTATTTTATGATGTCGGTATTTTATTCAGGTCGAGCGCAGTACCATTCGATACATTTTGAAGTTTTACACTTTTTGGACTTTTTTACTTTTGAATAATTATTTTTACTAGTGAAAATGCGCGAAAGTTCAAAATAATAATTTCAGAGCGGCCACCACTCGTCGGCCGTTCTGTACTAAAGGAATGTGATGTAATACAGTTAAATTTCAATTAATAACAGTAACTGAGGGCAGTCGTGGCGCAGGGGCAGGCTTTAGAGGGAACCAGGGAACTCAGTGTTAAAAACTCCTTTTCTATTAAGACAATACAGTTCTCCACTTTCCGTTGAATTCTGGAGGCGTTGTGTATTGATTGGCTGAACTTAATGCCGTGCCTTGTCTAGTTACCAGAGAGAGGAAATTAAAATATTAATTATTTCATTCCTCCGAGTGGGAATGAAACTCACAACCATCGCACATATAGTGGCAGGCGCATACTTTAATATTTAATGCGATCTAGTTGGATAAAATCGATAATATGCTTAAACAAGAAGCGAAAACGAATAGAAAAAATAATGAACAAAATAAATCTGCTATAATGGACTACCAGTAAAATAATACCTGACTTAAAGGCAGACACAGTTGGAGGTCCTTATAAAAAAAGAACTCACAAAGTCTGGCGTTTAGGTAGAGAGCAGAAAACAAAATGACTTGTATAGGCTAAACTCTGCCTACCTAATTTATGCGGTAAGGTAGTATATTAAATTCCGTTAGTAATTATGTTTTCATTTCGTCACTCTGGTGTCACGGCAAACCGTGGCGTTGAGTTCCCCCACTCAGCTTGCAATGCCTCCAGAATTCGGCGGAAATTGGGGAACGGAGTGTCTTAATACTATGTTCTCTCTTTCTATCCTGCTGTGTGCGAAATACAACGTGAAGCTGGTACAACTTAATTTAACTTAGCTTCACGCTGTATCTCTATCGGGGTAGTCAGAGAACGGAGCGCACAAACGTAACGGTCTTTTACATAACTCTTTCGCCTCGTCCACTGTCATCAACCTCTCCATAGATGCCCTCCGGGGGACTCCTCATACTTTCCACTAGACCTTACTCTAGTATCTTTAAACTGTGTTTTCAAAGGTCAACCACGGTCTGTCCCTAACTCTCTTACCGCTCACTCTTCCTTCATAAATCTAACTAAAACTAAACGATAAATAAATCAACGTCAATATGTTTTTTTCATACGATAGTAGATATATAAGTCGTCGACGGTCGTAAAAATATTGCAAAAGTTTAATATAACCTAATAACTAAAGTAATAAATACACTCCAGGAAAGTTAGAATATTACCTCTTACATATAATACGGGTATACTTTAATATCGAGGCACTTCAACAGGTAATTTGAAATGAAAATATTTGTTGGAAAATTTTGTGGGTTATCTCCGTAATATAGATATTTTTTTAAATAATTAAGTGTTATGGAGGCTATTACGTCGTAATAGGCTTCTGACTGTAAACGTGATGGTTGTGGGTTCGATTCTCAAGCGAATTATTTTCTAAGAGTATTGATACGGGAAAATGTAGCGTTGTATAACTATGATTTGATATGCAGTTTTTCGAAGAGAGAAGAACAGAATATGTATTCAGAGGGAGAAAATATTAATGATTTAATGTGATTTAAATAAAATTTTATAGTATATTGTTTTTTAATAATCCTGTGTTAAATCAATCCGTGTATCATATTCTGAATATTTAAAAAAAAATAAGTAAATTTTTATATGCCACGTTTATAGGTTTGGTATTTACTGGTGAGAATGATTATATTATATACTTTTATAATTTCCGCTTACGCTCCATAGAGACTGTAAATCTATTATCTTGAAATGTGGCGAAACTTAACCCCGTGTCTAATCTAACCGGAACTAAATATCTACTTACTCTAGAGATATAAATATCAAATGGAAAGCGAACCTGTAACCATTGCCTTTTATCATTTAATTTTTTATTCTATAATTTCAAATACTCCGCAAAAAATCACATCAGTCATAAATTATTAAACATTACCCACTCTCACATAAAACCTGCCTCTCAAATGACGTGCCTACATACGTATGCTTTCTTTTATATGAAAATTTAAAGTAAAACGTCATGATGATCATTCTTAGTACACATAAATCATACTCCAAGTCGATTTACACTGCCTGTATATTCCTTTCGAGATTTTTACACCCTCTGGCAGCTCTACACCCCTACTATGAGGTTTGAAAGCCTATTAAAATATTATTTATACTTATTAAAAATATATATATTTATAGCATATATTTATTGATATTTTTTAAATAATTTTGTAATTAATTAACGCTTTAATTGTGTTTTCGCTACAGATTACGAGTTAATTTACAAAAAACTATATTTATTTATATAAAAGTATACAAAACACTTCCGTTACTGTGCTAACTTAAATGTTGAAATGTAGGTAAATAAGGAAATTTTAAGAGAAGATTTTATGAAATTCTCTTTAGTAACCGGAAAAAATGAGGTTTCCAAAAATCTTACTTCTCAAAGTTCTCACAAAAAAATTGGGGACGACGATCATTACGCACATAAAAGTGATATAGTATATCATACTTAACAATACGTTAAAACATTGATTCTCATCAATCAACGCGCAAAACCGCTAAATAGCCAAAAATTTAACGATAAACTTATCTCTACCACACAAAACACAAAAATAAGTAAACAAAAAAAACTCAAACTCACACAAAACTCACATATAACTCACAAATAGTTCCCTGGACAAGAAGTAACTCCAAGGATTTATTCCCCCAAGGCAAACTTCCGACACCATTTGAAATTCATTCTTTAAACGTGTGATGTAATAAAAATAGCGCCGGCGGTAGTGGCTGTATGATAAATTATGCACCCCTACATCCAAGATTACTCTACATTAAGGCCCTTTTGATATATTTTTTAAAGGTAAATTGAAGTCAAACGTGAACGAGTGATGCGATATAATTTTTTTTAGCTACCTTCATGCTGTTACCTGCATTTAGTAGAGTAGGCAGAGGGAACCTAGGGACCTAATTATACGTCCATTCTGTTCCCTCTAAGACATCGTTTTTTTCCGCCGAATTTTCGAGGCATTGCATTGCGAGCGGAACTCATAGTCAAATTTTGCATTTTTACCAAAGCTAATGAAAAATATAATTACATTTTTAAGTATAATTTTTACGCAGTGGAACAGTGTCTGTAAAGCCAGAATTGGAGCTTTCAAAATAATAGATATTCATAACTTTTTGAGGCCACAAGAGTGTGACTCTACACGCAAAGGTTGTGGATTCGATTTCCGTTCGGGGAAATGCGTTATTTAATATTTCGGTAACCAGTTTTAATATTATTAGTTTCAATCTGCCTACTCTGCTATGCGGAATACAGCGAGAAACTAAAAATAAAAGGTTCTTGTATATATTAATTCTGCTAGGGTAAATAAAATGTATCGAAATTTGAGTGGGAAGTGGGTAAAGGAGTGCTTAAACAATAGTATTGTCTTTGTATTTTATTTGTATGAGGGAAGTAGTGTAAAGTCTATACCGCAAAAAAAAATTAAGCATTTTTTTTATTTTTATTAAAAAATAATTTGTTTGTGATTTTAAGTGATGGGAAGACCTTAAAAGAATGCTTCTCTAACGAGTAGGTAGTGGATGTCGTATGTAAAACTTCAATCCTAATTAGGTATTACTTTTGTGCAAATTAACATTTTGGCATATCGACAAGAACATACATTAAAAATGTTCGGGTGGATTGGGAACCTCTCCTTTTTTTGAAGTTGGTTGAAAATTAAAATATCCACTTTTTTGAAATTGGTTGAAAAGAAATGCAACGATGAGTAATCTCACTTCTGACCAAAAGTGGTTCGCTAATTTTAACAATATTATTCCTTGTAACTATTACAGAATAAATTTTGTTTTTTACTAAAAAGTCAACTTGTTCAATTTCAACCGGATCTCAATATCAGAACCGAACCAAACTTTCACCAAACTACCATTAAGTATTTTCAAATAAAAAAAGAATCATCGGAATTAGTTGGCGTGATATTAAGTTATTCGTCCATTTGTCGGGCACATATCTAATGCAAATGTAAGACTTATGTGATTTTCTCACAGACACCATTGTCAGAAATAGACTAAATTAAAATGAGATCTCACGGGAAACATTAGCTTTCAAATAAAAAAAATCATCAAAATCGGTTTACAGAGTCAAAAAATCTGAGGTAAACATGAAAAAATTATATCCTCCTTTTCTCATTAAATAAATATTTTATTTTATATAATTATAATATGATATATGAAAAATTTCTCTTATTTAATACCTAGACTTCAAGGTAGATTCTCGAACGTATGTGCATTTTATCATTTTCAATGCTTTACGTGTTCACTGTTCTCTACACGACCACCTCTAATGGCGTCGGAATTAAATATAAAATATTTAATAATATCTTTTTTACGACGACATCGCGGTTATGTTAGCAAGTGTCTGAATGGACATGCAATGGTTGTGGGTTCGATCTCAACTCGGGGGATACTACATATAAATAAAATAGAAGCATCTGTGATTTTTAAATATCTGTGTTATTATTCTAGTGCATACAAACATAGTAACCTGCTAACTAAAGTAAGATAAGATTTAAATAACAGTTTATTTTCCCGAGCAAGCAATTTTCCCGAAATACACTTAAATAATATTTATAAAATAGTCGTATAGTTCAAGCGGGCGAAGACGTATTGTAACTGATATCTCAAACACCTTTTAAAATATTATTTAATAAATAATGCCTTGGCTCGTGATGTGTCTAGTGGTTAGAACTCTTTATTGTTGTGATCGTGAAGAACCCAAAATCTTTTAGAGATTCAGAGGAAACAGTGTTAAGAATTCCATATTATGCCATTAGAAGGTATCGCTTTAATAAGATATTTGCCATCAGAAGTTGTTCTTGTGTCAGTTATTTAGATAACTGTAGTCTCGACAATATAACATTGTCATAACTCGAAGCTCGTCCGAAGATAAGCCAAGAGCGCGTCCTATCTTCCTCTCCACTATAACTGCGAACTAGTTATAATAAAAGGAAGAAAGAGTACGGGCCCCGCCCCGCCCCTACACCGTGAATTCCTACCAGACTGCGGCTGCAACAGTCTTATTGAACTCTCCGGGACGTTTGTGTGTGATCGTTCTGAAGGTACTTGTTACGCTTGTTTATATTAAGATTGTATTAGAATAGTGATTCGTGATGTTGATTGATTTGTGAGATCAATATAAGTTGTTGGAACGAACGCACTACCGCAAGGCGGCCGATATGTTAAATAAACGCACGGCACACACCCCACAGTCGTGTCTCGAACCGTAGGCGGACACTACTACATACACCGGAGCTGGGACATAAAATAGCATCGCACACCTACTAGTCGTATACCAAGTCGTAGAAGTGGTATACAATATGTCAACGACCAACGCCATACAAGCATAGCTTACGTATCGCGAGCGTACTGCGAGACGGCATCAGCCACGACATAGTTAATGTCGCCATAACAGTTCACATAAGCCCATCACGTCAGCCTTCGCGACGTCAAGCAACATTCAATATTATAATAATGGTCAAAGATCACTTTGAACCACAATATGTGTCGCTCCTACACATATTTTGCTTTCATAAGAAATTCGATCCTTAAAGATCGTGCCATTATAGGCTTCCAATTATTATATTATATTTATAATACATTTGGTACGAGTCTGTGCATCATACATATTAGTACCGTAGTACTTGATAGTTTGACTCGACCGCTGCCTTCCAAGCACCACTACCTATATATACGGAACGACGGTCGCGACACTCGGGACGACAATACACGAACGTGTCTCGATTAATATGATATTTAAAATATATAGTTTTTATTATTTATATTTAACTATGTTATTTATGTATATTGCCATGCATATTTTATTTTATTTATTTTAAAATTATACCATAGGTACATACTGTTACAGTATGAGTGCCGCTAGTGTTTAATATATTCATAATATTTTGTTCAGTCTGATAGGACACAGGTAGCGTTAGGTTCTGCCATAGCATATATTGTCTGTAAAATGGACAAAAACTGGATAAAAGGATATCTTCGCAGTCCATTAATAAAATATGTCAAATTATTCGTGATTCAATCTTAAAATAAATAAAGCTTATAAGTTTTACAGTTTATACAGTATTTTAATTTCTATATATCTTACTCGTTCAATTCTTTGGTTGTAATTAAAGAAATGACACCTTTACTTAAAGTCAAATTTATATTTCCATTTCTTCGCTCTGGTGTCGAGGCAAAGCGCGGCGTTGAGTTCTGAAATTAGAATCAAAATTCGGCAGAAAGTGGGGAACGGAGTGTCTTAACACTAGGTTCCCTCTGCCTATCCTGATGTTTGCGGGATAAAGAGTGAAGCTGATTTGATTTTTTTAACTTAAAGTCAACATAACTTCTTTCACTGCCATTATACAGAATACACCACGAAGCCGAAAAATAATATATTTACAACATATGAGAACCCAGAACCATCAGATTTAACACAAAAACGACTTCCAATTATGAATACAATTATATTTCCATTTAAATCTCTTCCTTATCTTCTTATTCTTTACTAAATTATCTAAAGCAAGACCTTTGTACGATCGCCCTCGCAAAATGTTATTTGCTGATTCACCACCATCTAATATAGACCGTGTATTATTTAACTTGTATGGAATGACTTGTAATATTATTTTGATTTTATCCTTTTAATTTGATAAACTACCACTACGGATTGCTAGCTACAGTCTTCATTAATTTAGTGAATATTTTACATTTTTTTGATTTGTAATATTGTTTTTTGCAAATTTTATTTATTTACAGAATTTTATATATTTCCAGCATATGAATAGAAGACAGTGAGAAGATTTTTTTTGATAAGTTTCACGCTGTGTGTGTGATTAACGTGTTAAGATAATCGAAGCACCGTATAATTTTATATATATTGCGTGTTGAGGCTTTGTTGACAAATGAAAATAATCTATTTCTTCGAGTGGGAATCGAACTCACAACCGTCCAACGCTTGTACCCCCGCGTAACGACGACCTCCAGCACATATAATTTATTTATTTCTCAATTTAGCAACAAAGTGCTTGCCAAGCGATAATTATCAAATGAGCTAAACACGAGCTGTCTTCCTTCCTTAGTTCAGAAGTAAGTTTGACCACCTTTCTTCATTTTTTTTTTATAATGCATTGTATTTTAAAAGTACATTATTATATTAGGTTATTTAAAAAAAAATTAAAAATATACTCTGAAATTTTGTTGCGGCGGCCATTTTAAATTAACAACAATATTAATTAAATGTAATTTCGTTGTCATCAGAACTAAAGTCGTAATACAAGCTCAACGGACTCTGGCAAGTGAATCAAAATGAGCTTGCAAGATAATTATACTTTAATCAAAAAATATTTACTATTATTTTATTGATAAAATCGATTAATTCGATATTATAAATCTAATAAAAAAATATATTTACCTTTTTTAAACACTAAATAATAATCCCCTTCGGAGGAAATCTAGTGTTAAGACACTCCGTTCCCCACTTTCTGCCGAATTCTGGAGGAATTGCGTGTTGAGTGGCAGAACTCAACGCCGCGCTTTGCCTCGACACCAGAGCGAAGAAAAAAATAAATTTAAGCAAATATTTCATTTCCTCGAGTGGGGATCGAACCCACAACCAGTCGATTTTACAGTCACACTTTATGCCACTGCGCCACGAGTGGCTTCTTTAAACGCTAAACGATCTTTCTAATATTTCACAATGACTAATTCAAAGTGTAACACTTAGTCTGGACTCTGGCCATAAAGACCCCATGTTCCTTACCTATCTGCTGAATCATAATATGCTACAGAGTATAAATTATCTCAGAATATGCATCCAGAGTGACTATCAATTATTTGTCTTTTGCCAATTTACAACTCTATTTGATGGTTAACTGCTTGTGAAATTCTATTTATTTAAAGCTTATGTTGGTAAATATATGTCTAACTGTAACCGTAGTATGGTAGTTCAGTATACAGTTTCAAATTCTGGTTTCAATTCTAAAACGGAGTGTCTTAGCTCTGTTTTTATTGCCAAAAGAACAGCTTCACGATTTTTCCGCATAGCAGGGTTGCTATATGGAAAATGAAGCATGAAGCTGTTTTTTAACTCTATATTTGTAATACATTTAATAATTATGTACATATATAATATATAATAGATTATTTTCGAACTTATTAAGATACAAATAAATCTATATATTTTATACATAAATAAGTCTATCGAGACTATAATGTCGCAAGGGCACAAGAGTAAATGTGGTAACCTGGCGAAACGCAGCGTTGAGTTCCGTCACTCAAGGTGTAATGGTCCAGAAATTCAATAGAAAGTAGGGAACGAAATTGTCTGAATGGACGGAGTGTCTTAACACTAGGCTCCTGTCTACCCTGCTATCTGCGAAATACAGCAAATAACTAAAAAAAATGTTAAGAAATTGTAGAAGCAATGATAAAACTAGAGCAATGACTTTCAAACATACCGTAGGTTTAGGTAACAAAGTTTGTAAAAAGCAAGAAAGTTTCTTTTTGAAGTAACTCGAAGCCTTAAAAGTAGGCAAATGAAGGAAGTTTTTATCTAAAAAAGGTAAAATTAAGCTACTTTCGTAATTTTTAGCTTAGATTTTGCACATTTAAAACAAGTTACTTTATATTCGTCTTTAAAATAGACAAATAATATATGAAATATAAATAAATATATTTTTTTTATATTCGCTGTATGCCTTCCTCTCTACCCTGCTATGTCATTCATAGCAAGGTAGGCAGGGGGAGCTTGGGAACCTAGTGCAAAGATACTTCTGTTCCATTCTCTCTGCAGAATTGTTAAAACATTATGTGTTGAGAAGCGGGAATTGACCGGAAAAAAATATTATGGACTTGGAGAAGACGAATCACATCGCCGACCCGTTTACACCGTGTAACGTGATCAGTCTTAGCACCATAGTAAAAGTTGAATAAAGAAAAACACTTGAGGCCAGTCTTGGCGCAATGGTACAAACATATGACTGTAAATGCGACAGATTGTACATTCGGTGGTGCCGAGGCAAAGCGCGGCGTTAAGTTCGCCCAATCAACAGTAGGCTATATACGGGATACAGCGTGAAGCTGCCAAAAAATGAAAAAAAATACACTTTTTTTCTCCTGCAAAATATTTCTTTAAATATTTCTAAGGACAGAATACTAGCTCGACTCATCTAAACTACTCCACAACGTATAAGTAATAAACGGTCGTCAAGAATATATCTCTTATACGGTATGAGGCCTAACCTTAAAAAGGAGACAATGGTAACGTCACCATACAAGATTAACTTTTAAATGGTTAAAATTATTTCAAGATGCGGTCGTGGACAGCGCCTGACTGTAAATGTGACGGTAATGCGTTTGACTGCCATGTGGGAAAGTAATTTTTTTTCATTATTTCGCTTTGTTGAAAAAAATTACATGTGAACCCATTGTTAGGACACTCTGTTCTCATTTCTCACTTTCCGCAGAATTCTGGAGGCGTTGCGTGTATAGTGATAGAACTGACTCTCCGCGCTTGTCTCGAGTGAAGAACTCAAAATATTCAATACTTCGTTTCTTGGGTGAGAATCGAACCCATAATCAATCGCGCTTACAAATTTTACTTTTTAAAATTCCATGTATAATCTTAATAAACAAGCCGCTTATCAAGCTCACGCAATACTTGCACTACATTTGACGCTAGCATAACCGGGGGATATGTTATATTGTATAAATATAACATATCCCCATTCCTCCCCACCTCCACGTCCTCCCCAAGTCCACAATATTTGTTTTCCGCTACAATCCCTTGAGATAACTATGTTTATTTTCCATCTAATTTGATCCGCTAACTTCGCTAATCCTCTCAAATAATACGTCAAAGTGTAACTTAGTTAGGTACAATATGTGAATAAGTACTTATATTTAATATTATAAAACTAAAGAGGACAAAATACTTATTTAGAAAACGTATAAAAATTTGAACGTAGCGGGACTCGAACCCGCGCCTCCTGAAAATCGATCAGGCGCTCTGACCACTAAGTCATACGTTCTCGCCAAGCTACGTCGAAATTTCGTCGGACAGTCGTGGCGCAATGACACAAAATCCATTTGTTGTGGATTCGATCCCCACTCGAGGAAAGGAAATACTTATTTAAATTTATATTTCAAATTCTTCGATCTGGTGTCGAGGCAAAGCGCTGCGTTGAGTTCCGCCACTCAACACGCAATGTCTCCAGAATACGGCGGAAAGTGGAGAACGTAGTGTCTTAACATGAGGTTCCCCCTGCATACCATATACATATACATAAAGCATGAAGCTGATTTATTTAATTTTATTTATAAAACTAAAGAGATTGTTTGGTTGAGCACGCTAATCTTAAGAATATTTTTATATCGAATACTCTAACTATTAAGAAAGGCAGACTTTAACCACTTTAGTAAGTAAATTGCCGCTCAATGTTTCGAATATCAAACCGTAAAAAATTGGAAATTTTTAATTTGTAAAGAATCAAAAGAATCTTTGAAGACAAAAATACACTAGTAAGATAACAAAATAGAAGCTTTTTACAGTGCAATCTGAGCAAAAATTTAAAAGGATATTATAGACGATTACCTCATACATGATTAAAATATTGAAAATTCGATTAAAAATTTAATTAGGTCGCCTAAAAATATATATATTTTAGCACTAAAAACCTATTATTATTAAACGAATTTACCTAATTTTTTACCTTTACCTAATAAAGCAACTTACCGCATTGAGAGCTTCCATTTCGTATGGACTCAGCTTATATGATGCATCTGTTCCGACCAGGCGTAGAGTGGATCTACAACAAAAAAATACTCTTAAAAACAATTTATTATAAAATATTTTTTTATATTTTTCAGATAGTAAAACAAATTGAAATATTAAGAGAATTTAGTGTTTGATTATATATTGAAATGCCATAATGACTGGCGGAACTTAACCCTGTACTTGTTTCGTATATTTCAAAATATGGAAATATACTGCCTAAACGAGATTTCAACCCACAATCTCGAATAGAGGTACATAATCTATAAAAAGTGATAAGTAGTATAAGATTTTGCAGTCGAGTGCAAATATTGCAATTTTCCAGTTTGAAGGGCATATGTAATATAGTCTATAAAAGTCTAGAATAATATAAAACTTATTCTTTATATATATTAAGGTGACATGTACAATGCTGTGTATCAATATATTACTAAGTGAACCTAAAACGTTTTTCCCTTTTTATGAGAAAAATACATACGGAAAAGTATGAAATTTGGCACGGTTATGATTTATAAGTATGGTTTACATACTAGAAATATATTTAATTAACAAAATGACTATAACACACACACTATCATAATATAATAGCTTTTGAATAAAGTATTACATACATATACGTTGCTATGGCAACAAAATTATTATTTCGACGTTGGAAAAGAATTGTGCTCAATTGGCAAGTTAAAAAGTTAAAAACGTGTTTACTAAAGAACTCAACTGAATCTGGTAGCAAGATGAAACGCGGCGTTTAGATCCACCTCACAACAGCGCAGCGGTGTGAGGAACGTAGACCACGTAAACTCTAGGTTCTGCTTCTCCTGCTATATGCGAAATACAGCGTGAATCTAAAAAAACGATAATTTCCAACCTACACCTTCACGTATTCTTTTAAAAAGGTTTTTTTTTTCATTCGGTAAATCAAGATATAATTTTTTATTGCGTTATTTTTACGCTTACATTTTGTATCATAAAAAACGCAAAAGCAATAATTGCAAAAGTGTAATTTTCATCTTTTATAGCTTTAATAATTAACACAGTAAATGTTAGTAAGGAAATTTATGAATATGCTACTAGTTGTAAAATTTGTGGTGCTAGTGCATGCGGGTAAGTTGTTTTTGTTTTATTGTTTTGTCACAATTTTTCTGTTTCATATGCAAAAATGGACTTAAGTAAGCTGAGAAATCTATTTAATAACTCTATTTATTTATTTTACAATTTCTAAGCTTATAAAAGTGAGTTAAAAGTTAATTATCTATTGATTGTCCTTATGTGCTGATCCGCCTCCAGAATTATTGATATAGTATTTTGCAAGGTCCTCCAGTCCATCTTGTATCCTTATTGCATCTTTTAAGACATTTTTGTTTTACTATATCCTCTAAATGTGTTGAAAGTTATATTTTTGGCATTATATATTTATTTAAATAAAAATAACAATATTTAAAGTTCAGAGAAGCCAGTCGTGGCGCAGCGGTCTGAGGTGTGACTGTAAAACCGACTGGTTATGGGTTCGACCCCCACTAGAGGAGATGAAATATTTACTTAAATGTATATTTCCATTTTCTTCGCTCTGGTGTCGAGGTTAAGCGTGGCATTGTTCTGCCAGTCAACACGCAATGCCTCCAGAATTCGGCAGAAAGTGGGGAACGAAGTATCTTAACACTAGGTTCCCTCTGCCTTTGTTTAAAGAAATTCATGTTTTGTGGGGAATTTTTAAATATTTATAAAGTAGTAACTTAAAACGCTCATACCATAGGCACACCTCGCTCAGGTAAGACAAATACGCTCATTTCCTACGTAGAGCGCCCAAACGTCCGAGCCGACAAATTGCACCGCCGCGGGCTTATTCACGTTTTATATTTACTTTATGTTTTTTTTTGTGTAATTTATTTACTTATTTGAGAAAATAATTTAAATTGATTCACGATTTATGTTGGTGGTATTTCTGTATAGTCATAGTGTGTAACTGTAGTAAGGTCTTGTTTATACGTTTGATTGATATTGCCATTTATTTTATAGTTTCACACATCTAGAAGGGTAGGCAAGGGGAACCTAGATTTAATATATTTTTCATATTGATTAGCGGCACTCAACATCGCGTTTTGCATCGTAAACAGAGCGATAAAAGAAAATATTATTTTTAACATTTTTAAAGTGGGACTTAGGAAAGAAAAATACTTATTTAGAAAACGTATAAAAATTTTAACTTAGCTGGACTCGAACCCGCGCCTCCTGGAAACCGACCAGGTGCTCTAACCAGAGTATCTTTCTTTCCCAATTGTGGAATAACGCTTTAAAATTGTTAAAAATATTTAACAAATAGCAACTTAGGAAAGAAAGATACTTACTCTGGTCGGTTTACAGGAGGCGCGGTATCGAGTCCCGCTACGTTCAAATTTTTATACGTTTTCTTAATAAGTAAGAAAATATTAAATAAGTAATTCCCTGGAATGGGAATCCAACAAGCAACCATCGCGTTTACAGCCCCACGCTGTGCCGCTGTGTCTCTATCTCTTAGGCTAGTTCACTTAAAGTCTCCAGAATACAGCCAACGTGACCTCAGAAAGCGGATGACGGAAAGTTTGCCCGCTAGCTTTATTTATGACGCTTATGCACTAACGAATATAAGTTTTATAATTATCATTTTACTTTCTTTGTTAAATCGTTTGGGAAATGGCTGGTTCTAAGGAAACAGTTAAGTTTTATGTTAAAAAGCATTTCTCTTTTTTCTTATGTTTTTATAAAACGTAGTGTAAGTAATTTATGGAGTGTGGAGGCACTAAAAGAGTAGTTCTCGAAATCACTATAAAAATGAGAGTAAAATTTAATTTTCTTTTTGCATATTAAAGTTCACATAAACAAAGTTGCAGGCGAGTACTAGTATTATATAACACTTATTCCATTGTGATTCGATCTTATAATATGAGGTTATAATAAAATGCAGGCGCACTGTGCCTCGAAGGTATTTAAGCATTATAAAAAAAACTATTCCAAGGTACTTTCGAAATGAACTAGCTATTATTTTAAGATTATACTTTACTAAAAATTATAATAAAATCAAAACAGCTTCATGCTGTATCCTCTTTATTGTTCCCCACTTTCCACCTAGTTTCCAGACGTTATCTCAAGAGTGACGGTGCTCAACACCGTGTTTTGCCTTTCCGAGCAAGGAAATAAAAATAATTAAATAAAAGTATTTGCTTACATAATAAAAAAAATTCGTTGTTGCATATTTAAATAATTAAGTTGAGTGGCAGAATTCAACTTAATTATTTAAATATGTGTATAACGATGCATACGCACATAAGAACATACATACTGCAATACAAATAGATGAATTGATATTTAATTTATTAATTAAATAATATTTTTATTAAGATGTTTTAGAGAAACGTATTCTCTAAAACATTGTCTTTATCCATTAGTCTTATTTTTCAAGGAAAATTTTGTGACTTGTTGTTTCTATAAAAATATATATTTGTTAAATTTTAAAATTAAATTATATATACAGGTCGTCCTGACGATTCTTCGATTTTTCGATTTTAAAACAAAGCGCTGCCTTTAGTCTCGCCATTCAATACGAAATTTTGCAAAATGTGCGAAACGAAGTGTCTTAACACTAGGTTCCCTCAGCCTAATCTTCTGTATACAGAGTATAGCGTCAAACGTAAAGAAGATAACATTATAAATTAATATCCTTAACTATTTATATTAGATAAATATTATACGACAGATAGCTTAGTAAATAATTTTGATTCCACCGCCGGGAGCTGTCTCTCTCCCTTATCAATATTCCTACGGAGACGCCGTGTGAAATGTCATTACTTAACTATTAATTGGCAAGACGTAGACATGCATACATTGATGTTGTGGTAAGTAGATTTGATATTAGCTTTAAATTATTGAGATTATTATAGAAATTATAGTTTTTTAACTTCACTCTGTATCCCGCATATGGCAAAGTAGGCAGAGGGAACATGGGAATCTAGTGAAGAAACTCCGATTCCATTAAGACACCTCTATTTCCTACTTTCCTAATTGGAGATATTGTGTGTTGAGTGGACGAACTCAACACCGCGCTTTGCCTCGTTACCAGAGAATAATTACATATTTCCTCGAGTGGGAATCGAATCCACAACCTGTCGCATTTATAGTCGCACGCTTGTACCCCATGGTCTCATTACTGGCCTCATTCACAGAAATTATGTTTTAACATTAAACGTTATATAAAGTACAATCAGCTTTACGCTGTATCCTGAGGGAACCTAGTATTAAAACACTTCGTTCCCCACTTTCCGCTGAATTCTGGAAGTATTGCGTGTTGAGTGGCAGAATCCACGCCGTCTTTTGCCTCGGCACCAGAGAAAGATATGGAAATATTAGTTTAATTACATATATTATTTCCTCAAGTGGGGATCGAACTTATAACCAGTCGCTTTTGCAGTCACGCATTTTTCACTACTGGCCTTGTATAAGGTTGATACTGTTAAAAATAAATAAAATCCTGCGTAGTAAGGTTAAGGCACTCCGCTTGTCAAAATCTCGAAAACTGGCATTGTATCGTGCAGATTCCAAGATTTCGATTTTGAGATTAGCTTGCGTGTTCAGCGGCTGAATTTAACGCCACGCTTAGTTATCAGTTTTTAATATTCGGCGGAAAGTGGAAGACGCAATATCTTAGCACTAGTATGAAACTGTCCTGCTACATTAATAAAATATTCATTAATATAGAATTTAAAGTTTTCTAAATAGTTTAATTTAAATCTTCCTAATTTATTTTTATTGCCATATATTTTGATTAAAAAAATATATGTACAATAACAACAAATACGTATATATATACCAACAATAATTGTGAAGCATGGCTAAGATAACGCCTTTTTATTGTTTTGTTTGACGCGTTCCAAATGTCTATCGATAGTAGAGTGGAGTGTCAAAGATAGAGTACAATGTATGATTGAATTTACACTCAGGTACGTGTTACATTAGTTTATATATCAATGCCATGTTTATATAAATTTCTATACAAACTTTTGTTAATGGGCAATCGAAATTTTGAATGAGACTATTATTTTACGTACATATCGTTAAATGGAGAACGGAGTGTCTTAAAATCTTGAATATCTATTACATATTTTAAATCGTTTTTTAAAGTTTCAGTCCAACACTAATGATTGGAGAATATAACATGTTACTTTGTTATTTTTAATATTATTTACCCTAATGTCAAGACACTTCGTCCCTCTTCCCCGTCCTATTTTCGAGACATTGGATGTTGTGTGGCGAAAATCAACGCCGCGAACTTATTTTCTTGTTAGTACTACAGGCTCGAACAGAACGTATGATTTAATTAGGTAAAGCGCTTGAAAGATTTCCAAGAGACGAGATTTCAAGTCCCACTACATTAAATATTTTATACGTTTCTATTTTACCTATTATATGGCCACAAACCACAAGCGTGTGACTGTTGTGGATTCGATTCCTCATAGGAAAGAAATATTTAATATTTTCATTTCCTCGTTCTGATAACAAGGAAAAGTGCAGCGTTGAGTTCTGCCAATCAACACGCACTGTCTCAACAATTCCGTGAAAAATAAAAAACGAAACTGTCATTACAATAAGTTCCCAGGTTCCCTATGTCTACCCTGCTATATGCGAGATATAGCGTTAAGCTAAAAAAATATACCTACAAACAGCTTATACTAAAATATATATTATTTATCTCTCGAAAAGATAACTCGATATATAATATTAGGGTCATACTCAGAAAAGTGGACATTTTCGAATTCGTAACGTAACTGATGAGTAACAATACTGATAATGTTTGTTACGAAACTGATGTCATAAGGCATTATTCACAACAAAATAAGGATGTTATATGAATAGAAGTAGATATTTTTTTTTGTAACAAATTAAAAATTTAAAGATTTAATCGTTGATTTAACAGATTATAAATGTAAGAAGAAAACATAACAAAGTGACAGTATTAACAATATAATAATGCTAGTTTGTAACGTAATAAACTTAAATTTCTAGTTAGAGATCACAAAGTTAATGTTTAAATTAAGTATACTTTAAAAAATATCAAAATTTGAGTCGTTATGACTGGAATTACTATTTTTGTAAAATAAACATATATCGTGGGTAGGATCAATAATATGGAATGAGAAAGGATGTAATTGAATATCCGATAAATTAGTAACTTTGTGGGTTTTTATATTATCAGATGATACAGAGTTATTTTTTTTATTTACATAGAGACTATTGTCACTTTCCGCATAAACAACATCTTCATTAGTTTCAGATATACACTGATAGCTTTCCGAAAGATCAACAACAATTATTTTGTTTGTTTTATTGAAATAAAATATTTGTTTAAATAAAACAAACACTTAATATTGAAGTTTGCCAAAGGAAGTCGAAATACTACAGTGGAAACGGTTAAACCTTCTGAGATTAGCGTGAACAAACACATACACAAACAAGCAAACAGAAAAAAATATATATTTTATTCTTGGTTACTTTACGTTATGAAAAGCCACTATTTTTTTTTATGCCAGTAATATTTTTTTTCTTATATACATATCTTCCCTATACAAACACCGGTCCGTTACAATTTTATTATACATATAAATAATAAAACATTGGTAACGTAATTGTGAACTAGGCTTCATATTTCCTCAGTTTCGTTACGTAACGAAATATAACGAAATTGAGAATAAAATCTGAGAAATCCTAACTATTTTAAATATTTTCTTGTAAACCACGTGCTGTATGTACAAACACTGAATGTATTTCTTGAGATTTTGTAAAATGAAGCAAATAACATAAGCTAGAAAACGAAATAATAGCATAATTACCAAAATAAAACCCCGTTTATAACCCTGAGATGTAATTTTACGCATTCACTCAAAAACATTTGAACCTCTCGATTGCTGCGAAAACACTACTGGTTGTAGCTACGATAGCAATAACTTTTGCTATAATGTTGTCACAATAGAAAATAATAATAAATACCATTCAAAGTAAATGCGTTCATAATTTAATTGTATGTTACTAACCCTGAGTAACGAAAAGACAATATTTTGGGACAAATTTACTTAATTAATATATATTATTTATTAAATGATGTATCAATAAAAGTAGTTCTATTTGATATTATGAATATAGTAAAGTAATATAAACATAGCTGTAATCAAATAAAACCATAAACATTCGTAACAAACGACTTTTCAAAAAATAAAGTGACCAATGGGACACGAAAATTTGTATGGGAGCATTTTGAGAAGGTTTTTTGCAACTAAAAAACATACTATTTTTAGCCATAATACACTTAAAATAATACAAAAATGCTTAAATTAATAAATAAATATATCTAAAATGGCAAAATATTTGACTTATCTATAAAATTGTATTTTTAAAGCGCATTCAAAGTAGCGGGACAAGAAAAGACTCAAAATGTACACTTTTTCTGATTATGACCCATTAACGTTTCTCTTCACAGGCCAGATTGGTCAATTATGTTTAGAAATTTCTATGTCTAACATAATAATTTACATGCAACAGAAATAATTTAGTAGTAAGTGTGTATTTGTAGCGTTCATATTATAACTATTTAAGTGAAAATATTGAATATAACATAAATGGGAAACGGAAGTGTCTTAAGACAATCTTAATACTAGGTTCCCAGATTCCCTGTGCCTACCTTGCTATTTGCTGTATAGAACGTGAAGCTTAAAAATACCTACGACTCGATTTCGGAACGAGCCGTGTGCGGCGATGTTCTTTTGATAGGTTTATGTGTGCGTGCGTCGTCCTTACAAATGGCGTTTTATTTTAAAATGACAATTTTATTATTTATTTTGTTTGAAAAAATAACTTTTTCATTTTTGGAAATTTATTTTTTTCTGATTTTTATTAGGCTTTTATAGAGTAGTTAAAACTGTGGTTTCATTTAATGTGGTGCTTACACTTCCACCCTGTATATGTTTTTACCTGTACTTCTCATATTGCTATATGCAGGGTATACAGAGGGAACTTGGAAACATAGTTTGAAAATACTCTGTTTTCTGGAGGCATTCTGGCCGAATTCTGGAGGCATTGCGTGTTGAGTAGCGAACCTCAATGTCATATGCAAAAAAAAAGTAAAATTAAAAATAATGGTAAAATAAAGGTTTTTAGTTCACAAGCTCTGTCTCTCTCTTGCTTAATTTCCGAATATTATTAGTCACGGAACTCAACGCTGCTATTTATGTTATTATGTCTATTCGAATATGAATGGAACCCAAAACAACCCAAAACCATTACATCAAGAGGCTATACAATGCACTGCACCACGATGGCCTCACGACTTTTATTAAGTTAAAATTTTCATTATAAAATTATGCTCACTAACTGCGAGAGCAGAACAAAATATAAAACAACAATTCAACAGTACGAAATTGATAAATTACATAATTTGTCACGTTGACTGCTACTGGCTGGTAGGGTTGTCGAAAATAAATTATGATTTTTTATACTTATTTTAAGGCATCTAATACGTTTTGTGGAGTAAATGAATAAAATGAGATGAGTTTGTGATAAGATTTAAGATATAATTGAGAAAAAAGCATGAAGAAGTTCCCGGGAGAATGTCAAAAAAATCGCTATAACACTCCCCAAGGACACGCAGTTTCGTCTGTGAGTCGTCTGTCAATAATAATGACAGTAAATTGTTACGTGTTTAAGTTTAAATTCAAATATAATACTTGTATTTCAACTATTTAATAATATTTATTGTATATAAAATGGCCCCTTAAGTGGAATTTAAACGAACAAGTATTAAGTACAATCATCTCTTGACTGTAAAATCGACTGGCCGTGGGTTCGATGTCCAATCGAGGAGATGAAATATTTACTTAAATTTATATTTCCATTTCTTCGCTCTGGTGTCGAGGCTAAGCGCGACAATGAGTTCTCCACTCAACACGCAATGCTTCCAGAATTCGGAAGAAAGTGGAGAACGGGCTGTCTTAACACTAGGTTCCCTCTGCCTACCCTGCTATGTACGAGATACAGCGTGGAGCTGTTTTTTTTTAAATTTTTTATCTCTTACTTTTGTTCTAGACCGAGCGGCAACCCTATAATTCATCAAAATATCAATATTACTCAAAAATAACTATTTCACCCGCGAATGTTTGTATACTAATTGACACTCCAAAGACGTCTGTCTCCGCTCGGGGGTGTGCTCGGGACCCTCCATAATAAAAATAACTTTCAACATCTGTTGCAATATACATACTAAATGCTAGATCTGTTCATGCTTTGTATTCATAGTAAACAAGCTTTACACGAGCTTACTGAAATCAAGAAGCTTTTTTTCACCCGACTGCGGCCAAACGCAAAAGAGGGTTATGTTTTAGTGCGTTTGTATGTGTGTCCGTTTCTCTGTTTCCTTGTAACTGTTGAACCAGTGAACTAGGTTTCCTAAATGATAAGTCGTCTGATTTGTTTTGATGGCGCGAGTGTTATTGGATACATTAATTTAGTTTATGCAGTGGAGTTTTTGTTCTGTGTATGATTCATTTGTTTTATGTTTTATTTTAAACTTAATAACTTTTTTTACTATTTTTTATTGTTTCTTTTGCTAAACTTACTTATGTGGCCAGTCGTGGCGAAGAGGCACAAAGTGTGACTATGAAATCGACTGATTATGGGTTCGATTCCCACTCGGGGAAATGAAATACCCATTTATTTACATTTATATTTTCATTTCTTCGCTCTGGTGTCGAGGCATAGTGCGTTTAGTTCCGCCACTCAACCCGCAATGCCTTCAGAACTCGGCGGAAAGTGGGAAACGAAATGTCTTAACACTAGTTTCCCTATGCCCACCCTGCTGTGTGCGAGATACAGCGTGAAGCTGATTTTGATTTTGCTAAACTTACATTAGGCCATCGTAGCGCAGTGGTTCAGTTTAGCTATATTATAGTCATTGGGTATATACGCTACAGTTGTGAGTTCGATTCAAAATTTAAATTGTTTTAGATTCATACTTTATAACGCATATAGTACGGTAAACATAGGGAACCTTGGAGAAACTTAATAATTGTTATACTTTCGTTATTATTATAATTTCTACGCTCTGGCAAACCAAGCTTTGATTATTGTTTACTATATTACTATTTATTTTTTAACATTTTAATAGACATATATATCTATCCTTTCATTTTATAATAGTGAAAAAACAAAAAGAGATGAAACTGATTTGAACTCGTATACCACTCGCACGTACAGTCTTTCCAATCCACTATGCCATCTATCGGTATTACGTCAGTAAAACTTTTAAATCAATTAAATAAGTTAAGAATAAATAGTAAAAGTTCTAAAGAAAAAGGATTTTAAATTTATAAAGCAAACTATTGGAGTCTTGAAAAATTATTTTTAATTAAACTTTATAACCTCTTAAGATAAAAGACGTGGAATGTACACTTTTTACTTTGTTATTTTAGTTTTAATTAATTTAATATTTTAAATAGCTAGTTGTCGACAACGTACAGTAAGTTAAAAAGTAGATATCTTCCGTATATATTATAATATTGGTATGAAAAAAGAAATTTCAATTTATTTTAGTGACTTTAAGTGAGTATTAAAATGTTAAGTGATGGAACTCAACGCGGCGTTATACGAGACTAGATAAATAAAAGTAGGTCAAGTGCGAGTAGGATTTGCGCTCTAAAGATTCCGTATTAATGTTAGAATTGTGGGTCAATGGGAAGTACAACATTATATGATTTAAAAGATTTCATAATTTTAAAGTCGGTGTCAAGCTAATGCTACAACAATCTTACTACAGTATCGAATTACTAAGTCTGTTTGTTTTACTTGGCACCGACTTCAAAATTATAAAAACTTTCTTTAATTATTTTTGTTTATTAAAATCAAAGTACGGTTAACTTTATGTAAAATATTTTTTTATTTTTTACTTTTTTTTGTAGCAGGGCAGATAGAGGAAACATGGGTGTCCTAGTACTTAGTACCAAGTGTTAACGACACTTAATTCCGCATTCAGATGCTTCCGTTCCCCACTTTCCACGAAATTCTTGAGATAATATGTTAGCTAAGTGGCGGAACTTAACGCCGCCCTTGTTACCAGAGCGAAGAAACAAAAATATTAAACATTTAATTCCCCCGAGGGGGCATAGAACCCACCACCTGCGCCACAATTTCTTCAACACACGGAAAGCAGGTTCTTTTATAATATTCGAAATTTAAATTGATTATGAATATCCGGATACCTCCACACTAATAATAAAAGTGTGTGTAGGTACTTAATATTTGAAAAAAAAAACACTCTGATTTCTTTAACTCTTAAAGATTGAGAAATATTCGTCAATTATATATTAAAATGTATAAGAAGAACTTTCCAGAAAACGATTTATATTGAATATAGATTATTATATTGTATATACAATATGAGGCTTTTTCTAGAAAGTTCTTCTTATTCCTTTCTTCAATTCCATATATTCTTATTTACTGAGACCTTCTGGGAATCACAACTATTGGAGAACCAATAACGATATTGATTTATTATGAAAATATATTTGTTATGTATTACTGTAAATATAATATGCTATATTTACTTATGTGGGTAACAATGCTTTTTATTTTAGCCAAATTAATTAAAATTTCTTAGAATTAATAAATAAGGGTAATTATTATTGAGATATATGTAAATGATAGCGAGAAGTACTTATATAGAAAACGTATTTGAACGTAGAACAAAAAAATAAATGTAGCGGGACTCGAACCCGCGCCTCTTGGAAACCGACCAGCTCGGGTTCGAGTCCCGCTACGTTCAAATTTTTATATGTTTTCTAAATACGTACTTTTCTTTCTAAGTGTGGAATTATAATTTAATTCTTTTAAATGATTACGAGAAATTTATTGAGCGTAATCGTGGCGCAGGAGTACAAGCGTGTGACGGTTGTGGATTCGATTCCCACTCCAGTTAGTGAAATAGTTACCGCGGCGAGGCATCCTCCAGTTCCGCCACTCAACACGCAATACCTCCAGAATTACAGGCGGTAATTGGAGAGCGGAGTGCTTTAACACTAGGCTCTCCACTTACCCTTTCCCTTTGCTTACCCTTCTACATGCGGGATACAGCGTGTAGTTTAAAAAAACCTACTCAAGCAGGTAATATTAGTAAGTAGAAAGATAAACTTCCGCGTGAATATAAAATAGACAGTATAATCACATATGTAGAGTACTATAGATGTTAGATTTGAAAAGCTGTCGAAAGGATTCTCAGAAAATATATTATATTTTATGATTTTATTTCGAATTCTATTTATAAAATATGTATGTAAATATCAAAATTTCTATAAAATGTTTGAATTCAAAAGTAGAAATTGGGTAAAAATTCAAATGTAAATACAGGAGTAACATATTTATTGTATATTGAAATAAAACTGTTTAAAATTAAAATTTATTCTGAGCAATATCTTTTTCTCAACCGTAACTAGAGTCAGGACCTAGTGTTAAGAATCTCCGCTCTCAATTTTTTTGCATATTAAAAATCGAAAGTTTTGTATTAACGGAGAAGAGAAACGGTAATAAATTTAAAATTATTAGCAAATCTGATTGTAAGCGTAACTCTTGTGAAATATATATATCTAGTTATAAGCCTAGTTTAAGTATCACATAAAAACAATATAAAATTAAAGGTGAAAATTTTATAAAACCTAAAACCAATGTCCTAAAAAAATGTCACCAACATGCTTGCATGCATGTTGCTAAGCAACGGCAAAATTGCTTAGCAATATGTCAGCTTAGCAAAATTATTCTTTTCAATTTTCATTTTATTCTTCAAAGGAACTAAACTATTTAAATACAAACTTAAATATCATTTTTCTCCAATAAAGTAACATCAAAATCAAGAACTACGATTTTGAAAGTATAAAAATTAACGACATCTAGTTTGGTCTCAAGAACCATTCTGCTCAATTCGTACTGCCACCTAGCGGTTTCTATCAGAACTACGCTAAAGGAATTACTTTCTAATGTCAAGCGCTTTTCGATAGATGGCGCTACACTTAAATATTTTTATAATGTCTCTAATACTAGGGTCACATTACGGAAAACGTCAATGCCTATCATCGCGACAAGTATTGCATTTATTTTTAATGCAATAAAAAATGAATAATTAGGCGAGCGATTGAATGGGTGTTAATGGTCAATAAAAAACTGCTTCACGCTATATACCGTGAATCATAAGACACTCCGTTCCCCACTTTCTGGCGAATTCTGGAGGCATTGCGTGTTCAGTGGCAGAACAACAGAAAATATATGATTAATATTTTGGTTACGGTTACAAATGTAAAATTATTCCGGATAATCCGTTAAGTAGTATCTATCGGTAAGTCTTTAATATACATATTTTTGAAGTCGTCGTCGACCCTATAAGGTGATAGTTCCTATATTATGGCTGTTGATTTGAATATCTTTAATTTGTTGTATATATTTATATTTTTTTTATTTTTCATTTAGATTTTTATGCAGTGGAAGGTTCTATAGGCAACAGTTAGCGGTATATAGATATTTGTATTTAAAAGCGAGTACTCAGAGATTTCTTATTACCAGCTTATCCCCAACCCTGAGAAAATATTAAAATATTTATATATATAAGGATATGAAAAATATATTTTTTTTATATTAAAAAGAATAATATTGTATAATATTAAAAAATATTGTGTAAAATATTTTATTTCACAACCATCCCCAAAGAGCCAAAGTTGAGATGTTATCAATGTATCCCTTACCATGATCGATCCCAATATAGCCCTTAGTTTTAAGGGCGATATTCCTTTATAAGCTATAAATATTTTTCTTTACGAATTGACGGAACTCAACACTGCGTTTTGTAGCTTTACGATATATTCCGCAGAGGGAACGTGGAATCCCGGTAATAAGACGCTCCGTTCCTCATTAAAAATACTTTCGTTCTCGACTTTAGCCGAATGAGTGAGGGGATTCAACGCCGCGCTTTGCCTTGCTGCCAGAGCGAGGCAATAAAAATCTATTGATTATTTCGTTCCCTCTAGTCCGAATCGAACTCACGACCACCATGCTTACTGTCGCAGGCTTGGGCCACTGCGCCGCGACTCCCTTAGGAGAATTTTGATTAAAAAAAATTAGCTTCACGCTGTATCCCGCACATAGCAGGGTAGGCAGAGGGAACCTAGTGTTAAAACACTCCGTGCTCCACTTTCTGCCGAATTCTGGAGGCATTGCGTATTGAGTGGCAGAACTCAACGCCGCGCTTAACCTCGACACCAGAGCGAAGAAATTGAAAATATAAATTTAAGTAAATATTTCATCTCCTCGAGTGGGGATCGAACCCACAACCAGTCGGTTTTGCAGTCACACCTCGTGCCGCTGCGCCACGACCGGCCTTTTTGATTAGATATCAAAAATTAAAAGAACATCTTATCTTTCTTTACCCTTTCACTGGAACACATTGTCGTATGCATTTCTATTGTTAACTGCTATTATCTACCCCTTATAGCGCGCGGACCGTCATATCGGGTTTTCTACTGCAACTGAAGTATATGAATAATAGACTATTAGCTGAGGAAGAGAGAGAGAGAGAATATTTAAAAGAAATAAAAAAGATGAGGGCAGTCTTGGCGCAGAGAACGTGCGACTGTAAACACGACCGGCAGTGGGTTCCATTCCCACCCAAGGAAGTCAATATTTAATATTTTTATTTCTTCGCACTGCTAACCAAAAGCTCGGCGTTGAGTTTCGGCACTTAACACGTATTGACTCAAGAATTTGAAAAGTAGGTAGTAGGTACCTTTTTAGCTTCCATCGGTATTCTGTACATAACAAGGTAAGCAGAAGGAACCTGGGAACCTGGTGTTAAGACACTCATTTCCCATTCCCCTCTTTCTGCCGAATATTTATTATATTTGGCGGAATATTTATTTCCTCGAGTGAGGCCCGAACCCATAACCTGTTGACGCACGCTTATGCCCCTGCGGCAAGACTGGCCTCTTTTTAGTTTCACATCTTTTAATTTTACTTTCTATTCCATATAAGATATGCAGAGTGAATTAAGTGTCAAGACACTCCATTCTTTGGCAGATCCTACTCTAAAGTGAAAGCATTGTATATTGAGAAGCGAAACCCAATTGTTCATCCGACAGTACTAAAATGAAAAATACTCAATTCCTGAGTAATCCTAATCTAAACAATTTAAAATTTAAAAATAATTCAAAAGCAAATCAACATTGATATAACAAATTTAATATTCAAAATTACACTTCCGTTCTGAGACGGCACCAGATTCGCTATGTTTATAAAAGTATGCGCAACGTCGATTTATCCTTCTTTGATCTTGATATAGAACAATCGATCCCACGTGAGATTGTTTATAGCATTTTTTATGTTAATGTTTCTTATTAAATTTTGTAATAATATTTATTTGTAATATAAGAGTATAATTATAATTATCAGAAAGTAATAAGTATTTTTGACATTTTTTAAATGTTATTCCATACTTAGAAAAAAAAACTTTTTCTTAGAAAATATGTAAAAAATTAAAGTAGCGAAATTTGAACCCGCGGGCCCCCCGCGTTTACGCGCTCTGACCAACTAAGCCATACGTTCGTTTATGTTGAGAACGTACGAAGTAACAAATAAGTAAGTGGTTGTCCGTAAGGACGCCGGTAGATAACCACTCTAGGGAATGATTATATTTAAATTACTTATTATTTTTTCGCACTGGTAGATAAAGCGCGGCGTTGAGCTCCGCCACTAAAAATACAATATGTGTGTTCCCTCTGCCTACTATTCTATAAGCGGCATACAAATGCAAATATAAATCAAAATGTTGTCACTAACTTACACTATATTAAAATGAAAGTACTACTTCAATATATTTATCTTAAAGACTCAAATACTTTAAAGTCATTAAGAAAACAGACTCGCTTTATTATAATCGAATAGGCTACCTCGTCCATATAAGTAAATCCACATGTACGATATACGATAAGTACAATGAATGTTTTGTTCATATATTCATTGCGTCATACCAGTGCTTTTAACCGACTTTAAGATAAGGAGGTATCAATTCGAGGAGTAGCATTTCAATTCGAGGATTGCTACAATTTGACAATTTTTTTATGTTTGTTACTTTAGAACTTTTGACTGGGTGAAATGATTTTGATGATTTTTTTTTGAAAGCTAGTGCTTTTCGTGTAGGTATTTTGAAGTTCGGTGCCAAGTTAAAGAAACAAGCTTAGTAATTTTGATATTGTAGTAAGTTTGTAGTAGTATTTTATTAGCTTGATCTTAATCGACTTCAAAATTATAAAGTCTTTCTTTGGGTATTATTGTTTAACAAAATCAAAGTACGTTTTACTTTATGTTAAATTTATTTTTTATTTGTTTATTGTTTATTTGTTTTTGTTAAAAAAAATTCTAAGCTTCTGTTTTCTTAAGTTTCAAAAAGTAAAGTTTCAATATTAAATATATGGCAATGCTTCTAATTTAATATTGCATATCATATTTTACTGAAAATATTGATTGTTTTTGAGAGTATTCATTTACTAAATCAAGCTAAATCATCATAATAAAAAATATAAATTTTAAATCTTATTTCAATACAAATAAGGGTTAATATCGTATTTAACTCGAAAATGTACTAAGAAAAGTAATAACTGACCATCTCAACGCCAGCACGTGTAGGAACCACATGGCGGATCAAAGGCACCGGATGCCGGGACAATAACGTAGTCACGGCAAAAATTATATACGTACGGTAATATGTGTTTAAATTTATATACATAGTAGTGTAGCAAATACCGGTTTTGAGTAATGTCGGATTTATATTAGGAAATAAGAAAAAAAATTAAGCGGTCGTGACGTAGTGGTATAGCATCTGGCTATAAGCGCGACGTTTGTGGGTTTGATTCCAACTCGGGGAAATTATTTATTTTTATTTTTTAATCATAGTAAGAAGACATTTTTTTAAGTGTGTTCCGCTACTCAACACTCTGTATCTATTAATAAAAATATCGACAATATTGTACGGTGTTTGGGAAACGGAGTGTTTAAACATTAGTTTTCCTGTGCCTCTTCTACTACATACGGGATACAAGTGCAGAAAGACAGCAGAGGAAACTCCAGGTGAAGCTGTATCATTTATCCTGTAAAAGGGGCCTTAATCCCATTTCATTAGTAGTAATAAAAAAAATTAATACTTTTAATATTTTTGAAGTGTTACTTCACACTTAGGAAAGAAAAATACTTATTAAATCAAATTTCCATGTCGATGGCTCTTCCCCCTATTCAATCTCTCAATCATACATATACTTACACAAAAATAAATAAAAACCAGCATTTAATAGAACAATTTAATAACAAACTCACTGCATAGAAATCTAACCTGAGCCCAATGAATGCACCAACCAGAAACGAAATGCAAAAAAGTAGAGTAAAAGAAGATCCTCAAAGGCATCCCATATAAGGACGTATCATTAGAATTTTACAAAGAAAAATCCTTTGAAAATTGCGTGAAATTGTCATTTTGATGACATGAATAGGTTAACACGACTTCCTTTTCCGTATTAACATTACATGGGAATGGCAACAGCTTTAATGAAGCTTCAATCAAAAGGGAAACGGAAGTAACAAAAGTCACTTTACTTTAAAGTCGCAAATTGCTGGTGAAACGTAGAGTCGCGTGTTAATGAAATGTTTTAATTTTGTCCCAAACGGTAAATTCTCAATTTACGTGTAAAATTACGTGTAAAAACGCACAGCTTTTTAATAGTGTATCGCCACTCAATTTGCGTGCAACGTGAAAACGAACTGGACGGATTTTTAATGAGGCTTTCCTCGTTGTATAGTCAAAAGTTTGGATTAAAACACATAAAGTTGAAAATTTACTGTGAAACGTATGTTTTTTTCTATTTTTTTTTTCATCTGAATTTAAAAGCTATACACACTTATTGCGTTCTGTATTCACTTTCCGGTTTTTTTTTTCAAAGCTACTGTTTAAAAGTAAATTTAACCCACCTCTGCACTATGACTAACTAAAAGAAAAAAGTCAATATGTATTACTCTGAGTCAGATTTCTATTCACTCTTCTCGTTCTGTCTGGTAATTACAGTGTGATGGTATTTAAATCAAATTTTTATATACAGTTACAGTATCCCGCACACAGCAGGTTAGACAGAGGAAACCTAGTGTTAAGACACTCCGTTCCCCATTATATAGTTTTAATACAAAATCAAAAGATTCATAATTAAGAACTTTCTCCGCAGATCTAAAGCGCGGTGTAAATACAAACATAATCTAAAACAACCGGAAAGCTCAATGTTCCATACTGAACGTGAATTAGAAATAGATTTTATGTTCGCAGTCGAGTTTTAGCTTTATTACTAGGATTGTTATCAGATACTTGATAAATATATTTTATATTACTACATATTACACAATATATACTTTTATTACATAACAGAAATAAATTTTACATCTTTAAATATAAATTGTTATAAAAAATAGATTAAAAAAAATACTGTTCCGAAGATGGAACAAGGGTCCAAGCAATTGGTGGCTAGGGCTAGAGAGAGGAACCTGCTATATACAAAAGGCGCCGTCTCAAGTAAAACTGCCTTCTGCATCAGGTATATATCAGTACGTGAAGTAAATACCTTATATCCCTTTTTACAAAAATCGTGCGATACTTCCGAACTTTTACATGACTTCTTTCATTTCATACAAAATATATATGAAACAATAACACACATGCTCGAAAATTTAAGTTTGTCAACTTTAATGACAGAGTCTACGATTAGAGTACTTCCCGTTGGCATACCATCCTGAAATTAGTACGAAAGCCTCAATGTTAAAATTTTAGCATGTTTGTCGGTGTGTTTGTGCACGCTAATTTTAGAAACGGCTCAACCGATGTAAATTCCGTTTTCACTATTTTATATAGGCAAAATTTCACCCTAACATTTAGTTTTTTTTAATCTGTTCATAATCAAAAAATGTTAATATAATAATGTTACTATTGCACCCGACAATATTGCTACAAATTGCTACAAAATAAATGTTTTATTGAATTGGCTGAAACTTTAGTTTTGAATGTATGGATATTGTTCTTAAAATGATAATATTATTAATTTATTAGATCTCGTAAGTAATTCAAGTGAGAAATTAAATAATTATGTTTGCTCAGTCGGCTCGATGAATACATTTTATTTTCAGCTTAATTATGTATCCCGCATGTAGCGGGATACGCAAGAGAGAATAGTGTTAGGACACTCCGCTCCCCACTTTCCGTTAAATTTCGGAAGCATTGCGTGTTGGGTGGCGGAGCTCAACTCCCAGCTTTGCCTCGACACCAGAGCGAAGAAATGAAAATATTAAATATTTCATTTCATCGAGTGGTCTTGTGTATTGTAGAATGAATATAATGAGAACACTATTTCAGTCATTTTAATTAACTATTTGACTCATTTTATCTTGAAGCTCGCCGCTAACAATTAAACTTTGACCTGCTCTTAGCGGAATTAGTTCGGTATATTTTTGTAACAAAGAACAAACTTATTAAAATTCTCGATCTAATAATTTTATTGAGACATTAATTATATTATTCTAAATAGGTACTCTTATTTTGTCATAAGAAAAGTTGTTTCTTCTCTTATAGTACTTTTTTAAGAATTACTAAAAAAAAATTTTGGTTTACGTATTTTTTTTAATATAATGAAGCAAAGAAACGTTATTTTACACATAAATGTAAAAATAGAATTTTATAGTAAATATTTTCACAATGTACCATATAGTCAGGATGGCCGAGCGGTCTAAGGCGCTGCGTTCAGGTCGCAGTCCACTTCTGTGGGCGTGGGTTCGAATCCCACTTCTGACATACATTTTGCATAACGGAATAAAAAAATATTAATAAAAATATTATTAATTTGTTCTGCGACTATCTATATATATCAGATTTACTGTAGATTTTTTTCTCTTTACTATAGTAAGTTTATAAGGAATTAATTTTTTAAGGAAATCTAATTCACGAAGCCGTTGTGGTGAGGTTCAGCGTTTGAACACAAAACGACGGCGAAACGACGACGGTTGTTAGTTCGATTCCAATTTCCCTGGAAGAATTAATTATTTCCATTACCTCGCTCCGGTAACAAGGCCAAATGCAGCGTTGATTTTCACCACTAAACACGCAATATATCGAAATTTGACAAAAAGTAGACAACGGAGTGCCTTGACACTATTTTTTTTCTGCTATTTTCATCCATTTATCCATAGGAAGGGCTACGGATAAATGTCTTGAAAAAAATAACACTGTAGTGCTTAACTACAGTGTTATTTTTTTTAGTTATTTTGGAAGTTTTTTAATCAAATGATTCGATATTGAAGCATTTGTTTTACAATATTTTGTCGGTAACTCTAACTTTTATTTTTATTTTTGAAAATCACCATTTTATGAGTAATTTAAGAAACATTTTTTTTTATATTTAAATTATTTCCGTATTTTGGTATTTTACGATTGAGGCCAATCATGGGGTAGGGCAAAGCACCAGCGTTAAATTATAAACGCGATAGATAGGTTGTGGCATCGATTTCCACTAGAAGAAATGAAATATATTTTTATTATGTAATTATCTTTAAGTGCGATGATGAGTTTCGCCATTCAACACTCAATGACTTGAGAATTCGGAGTTAACTGCGAAAGAAGTTAAAGTATATGAATAAAATTTTACGATATACCCACATGTACTATATAGGTAGGTATACCTACTATTTAAACTCCAAATATAAATGATAGTAACACAGTACCGTTCCCCTTTCCCTTTCAATCACTGCATCTTGGTTGTATCATATCGTTTTATTTCTTGTCTGATAGAAGATTTCAAACGAATATAAAGCATTGTCCAGAGTGCCTCCATTATGATCGCTTCAATGGTTAGTGCCAGATGAGACGGCATTTCGCTTAGAAGGGCCGTAGTGAATTATAAAATGTAGAAAAGTTTTGCAAGGCGCAGCGATTGACAGTAAATACGACGTTCGTACGGTTGTGAGTTCGATTCCCAATCGTAGGGATTAATTTTCATTTCCCCGCCCTGGTAGGTGTTGTAGCAACATAGCGCGGCGTTGAATTCCGTCACTCAATACGTATTTTTCGAAGAATTGGTCAGTGATGAAAGGAGTGTCTTAAGACAAGATTGACTCTGCTTATCCTGCTTTATACGGGATACAGCGTGAAACTAAGAAGTCTCTAGAACAAGAGTGAACTTACTCCTTATATAGTAAGTATAATATTCCTGCTTTTTCCATTAAATTATTATAGTCAGGATGGCCGAGCGGTCTAAGGCGCTGCGTTCAGGTCGCAGTCCACTTCTGTGGGCGTGGGTTCGAATCCCACTTCTGACAAACTTTTTAGTTAATCTTCAATGTATTTATGATTTGCACATAATTATTTACATAGTACAGGCAGTTTTTTTGGTATCTATCTTTTTATCTGTCGAGTGATAGGTAGTGCCAAGTTACTTTTTTTTCACTTTTAACTCCATTTTAAAAGTCTTGATGTATGGAAGACTGATCTAGGCACTAATAAATTTGTTCAAATATTCTTACCAAGCGAAGGAAATTAAAACATCTAGTGAATAGTAAGATCACTCAGTAACATCTAACTTTAAATTAATTAATAATCTTTATTTGTAAAATTTTAATTAACATTAATATTAAAATCTTTTTTATTTAGAGGAGGCAGAGGGTACCTAGTTTTAAGACGCTGTTCCTCAATTTCCACGAAATTTTTTGAGACATGTTGAGTGGTGGAACTCAACAGTATCTTATTACCAGCGAGTACATGAAAATATTAAATAATTAATTTCGAGAATCGAACCCACAACCGTCGGGTTTAGACTCACACTCATCAAAATCCTAATTCATTCAAATTAAAAACATTAAACTAGAATGTTTCCCAACATTCCGTCTCTAAATCCTCGATCAACTCACAGCGATGGTACTCAAATGTCCCCCAAAGCGTTTCAAAGACCGGCGGAACCACTCCACGGCAGTCGAGCCGGCCATTGAGAGTCGGCAATTCTTTGTAATGCCCTGTCTTTAAGTAATAAGGGGAAAAAAATAATTTTTCAATGACTTAAATATCTACATCATCAGTTTTTACTTGAATAATGAAAAAAGAAAGGATTTATTCAGATGAGCTTTGTGTGTGTCTGTGTTTGCATTTTCATATAGGTAATCCTTTGCAAGAACGTCGTGGCTGTGAACGCGACGGTTGTGTTTGGTGTTTCTAACGAGTGACTCGGATTATAAATTATTTTCATTCCATGGCAATAAGGATAAAGCGCGGCGTTGAGATCCGCTATTTAACCCAACAATGTTGTGCTATGGAGGCTCAAAGTCGTGTGTGACTGGGGCACATGCACTCTCTCATATCTAGTATTAATTATTGTCAATTAAATAAATAAAGTTTTGGAATGGATTCTTTATTAAATGAGCTTTTTAATGGTTTTTTAGTTAAATAAAATCACATACGTCTTAAATTTGCATTAAAGCCCAAGATCCCAGGGCCGCCAAACCCAAATCATTATCCTCCCAGAGGAGGAGAATTATCATCCTCCCAGATAGAAACGTACCTTTATTTGGAGCTAACTCTGAAAGGGGCTTTCAAGTTAGTGAGGACGCATACTGTGTTAACTACATATGAGACTATTAGTCTTTAAAATTTCAGCTTTGCTAAAAGCTTTCTAGTACGACCAAATCCAGTGTTGAGTTACGTTACTCGACATACAATGGCTTTAAAGTTGACGGAAAATGGACAACGAATAAACAGTTATCAAAGTCAACCTACATGCAGGTCAAATGTGAAGGATACTTTTTAAATTGATCATCAAGAAATTTATCTATACTCATAATAAAATTCTAATGGATCGATGTCTGTACTTGGAAGAAAAATAATAGAACCCAAAACAATAATAATATAAAAATTTATGTCTGTTTGTGTTATTGCCTGTTTGTCTGTTTGTCTGTTCGTTTGTTATCACTAATCTCAGAATAGACTAAATCGATTAAATGCGGTTTCAGTATTGGATTGTGGCAAGCTTTCGTGAACATATAGTGTTAGTTTTATTACAATCGGTTGATAAATAAAGAAGGTTACGTCAATTTAAAGTACTTAAGTCCGACAAATTTGCTAATTACTATAAAAGTTATTTTATACAACTCTTTTACTGAATTGGCTGAATCTTCAGCGATTTCAAGATTAAAGAGACTGCGCTTGCCGTGCATGCGTACTTACCGTCTCCTTATACATCGTATAGCTAAACATGTTTTATTAAATAAAACAAATTTTGCGAGCAAAATAATTAAATTCCCAAAAGACTTATTGACAAATTACTTATTGAGGTCGTCGTGGCGCAGTTAAACACGACGTGGTTTCGATCCCCACTCGAGGAGATGAAATATTTATTTACATTTATATTTCCATTTCTTCGCTCTGGTGTCACGCAATGCCTCCAGAATTCGGCAGAAAGTGAGGAACGGAGTGTCTTAACATTAGGTTCCCTCTGCTTACTCTCTGATCTGGTAACAAGGCAAATTGCGGCGTCGATTTCCGCCACTTAATACAAATTTTGCGGAAAGTGGGGAACGTAAGTATCTGAATAGGAATGGAGCGTCTTAACACTAGGTTCCCAGGTTCTAAAAAAACTAAAATATAGGTACACATTTTTCAATAAAAACCTTAATTACAGTTCGGGCAGACAAACAGTAATTAATGTAGCCAAGCTCAGTCAAACGTATAATAGGGACTGGTTACTATTAAAACGTGAGGTAAAAACCATTAAACGTCTGTATGGTTCAGTAGATCAAACAGATGCTCCCCATACACATACATACATACATACGAGTACATGCGGGTGGAAAAATAAATATTTTTACATTTGTCGACGGTAATACGTTCAAAAATGAATGCATTTCACATGAGTCCAGGCGTTTTCGATGACAGCGTATAATAAACATATGCACGTGTGTTGTGTGGTAGTGTAAGTGATAGGATGAAGCGGGTAGTTATTTCTTTGTAATATTTTTACATGTTTAGTAATATTTTTGAGACATTTTTTAACTTGTTTAGAAACATTATAAATAATACTTGGGGCGGCCTAACATTATTTTATCTATCTCGATCTATATTTATATTTTTACATTTACGCAGATCACATAATAAATATTTGTTTGTTAATAAGAAAATAATAGTATTTTATTAATAACAAAGAAATAAAATGTATACAAGAAATAAAAATATGTTATTGTTGTATTAGGTTTTAAAAACATAACTTATCCTACAACAGCCAGCTTTTAATAAGAACTAAATATTTAAACATATAAAAAAGTAAGCACCAAACCTTATGAATTGAGTTATAAGTACGTACAAAACATTTTTTTTTACTTAAAATCGCCATTTTCTTCTCTCTTGTTCCGTTACTACGGTACAAAGTGAACGCAACGCAACGCCACACAGCTTATTAATAATGTGTAACACCTAAAAACATAAATTTTATTTTTTACACAACCTTTTACATTATTGACATTTTAAAAATTTATTATAGCAGTATTATATTACAGATGACATGTTATTTAAGCTTAATGAATTACTTACGTAATTAAGAGAAAATACAAGTAAGTAAGTGTGGCTCTTACTTTTTGACACTCAAAAAAGAAAGTGGACGAACGGAGTGTTTTAACAATATAGTTATGTGCTAAAAATCGGAAATCTTATATATCTTCGTAACTATAACTGAAACTATTGGTAATTCGCAATATAAAATTTTATGTAATCGTAACTGAGTCCGAAATAAATATTGTTGTTAGAATAAGATAAACAACAAACGACACCAACTGTCAACAACAAGTTTTAAAAAAATCCTAAAAAATCTATTATTTTTAATTGAAATTATACGAAACTTGGTGATAATCCGAAATAAATTCTGCTTATACCTATCCGTATCCAGATCCAAAATATTATATTCGTAACATCCCTATTGATGATCCCTGAAGCTAACAAAAAAGCCACCTTGCTCAATTCAACATTTTCCCAATCAGGATTCGAACCCATTAATAATATTCATTGAATAGAATTAAGAAAAAAATTTGCTCAAATATAAAACTAAGGTAGTCCAAGCTTAACGTGCTTTAGACAAGAAGTCATTAATAGTGTCTTTATCTACTATATATCAGGATGTCGATATCAGATGTGTTGTATTCTACTTATTCTAGGGATATATAGGGATATATTTTTGAATTAAAAAAAGGGTTAATTTCTACACTAAATATTTAGAATAATTAGAAAAGACATAAGTACACAATGATGAAATAAAAGAATAACATTTTTAAACATTTTTTAAGTATTATTCCACACTTAGGAAAGAAAAATACTTATTTAGAAAACGTATAAAAATTTGAACGTAGCGGGACTCGAACCCGCGCCTCCTGAAAACTGACCAGGAACCTGAACGTATGGCTTAGTGGTCAGACCTGGCCAGTTCCCAGGAGGCGCGGGTTCGAGTCCCGCTACGTTAAAATTTTTATACGTTTTCTAAATAAGTAAAAGAATAACAAATTATACTATCACATCAATGTGAAAGGAAAGCGTCTTAATAGGAACAGAGTGTCTTAACACTACGTTCCCGCGTTTCCTCGGCATAACCTGCTATGTGAAGAATATAGCGTGAATCTAAAAACTATCACACCAAAATCTATAAAGGGGAAAAGTTTTTGGTAAACGAGCTTTTTGCTCCCGGAAGCTACTTATTCGATTATTGAGAAATTTATTTTGTATAACACCATAGACTATATTAGGTATATCATGTTATCATGTGAACCATTTTTATAAGCTTATTCGACCTCCTTATTTTGGGAGTGTAGCCAGGTGTTTCGGCTTTCTAAGTCGAAAAAAATTATGACTATTTTTATCTATGTTATTATTATTACTTACGTAAACATACATACCCAGGAAATAATCACTAACACCAATTTTAATAATTATTATACTACGTGCGTGGGCAACGAAGTGTCTTAACACTGCGTTCCCTCTGCCTACTCTACTACATACGAGAAAAAGGAAGAAGCTGTTATTAAATTAACCAAATGGGACTTGGATCCCCAACAATCAAGTTCATTCAACATATCTTTATGGCGTCAAAAAAATAAAATCCATATAATTTTATTATATAAACAGAGTACAGTACAAACAAAATTGTATGCAGCTTACGACAGAAAATGTTCCCGGTTTTAATAAAAGCTGTATCGGATATTGGACGATATTTATTAGTTCCTCTCGATTCCGATATGTATATAGGGCATCCGATGCAGGTAGTAATACTAATAAAAAGTTTTATTTATGTTTTAATATGTGGTGATTATCATTTTTGAGGCCTACACGGCGAAGGCTCAAGAGCTAAAGGCGAAGAAAAATCCTGGATTTGATTCCAATTCGAGGAAAAAAAATACGGTGACGAGGTAAACCGCGGCGTTGAGTTACAGCACTCACACATGCAATGACTCCAGAATTTGATGGAAAGTGAAGAATGGAAGTGTTTTAATAGGACCGGAATGTTTTCAAACTAGATTTTCAAGATCCCTCTATCTACCCTGCTATGTGCAAGAACCACCGTAAAACTAAAAAAATAATGCACTAAAGGAGACTGAAACTATTCCATACATTTTTGGGCCCAGAATGTAAAGATATGAAAATGGTATGATTTAATAGATTTAGGTACATCATTCCCTCCCTGAAAACTATATAAATTTTGGCAATCTGAGAGCTGAGTTATTAGAGATTTGATAAAAGTGAGGTTAAGTTCGCAGCACAATTTCTTGAATATCAACTTCTATAAAATATGTGATTACTGAGTTGTTTAAGCATTAATGTTAATTATTTATAAATAAAACACATTTTAATGAATATTTTATTCTTCTTCTATTATTAAAATGTCATCTAAGAAGAGTGCAGGTGGAACTAAATTATTTTGGTATCTAGCCCAACTAAGGTATGGTACCTTATATATATAGGGGAGAGGGGGGTAGCTTTGAACAGGGGCACCTTTGAAAATATGTGTTAACAGAGCTATTTTAAAAAGAAATTTTGTTAGATTTTTTTTGAGTAATGGCAGCACTAACCTGCACACGTGTCACTTGTCACTGCTGATATATGAGAGCCCGTGGTTGAGTTACGAGGAGTGTTTGATTTTGAGTAAAATTTTATACATTTTTAAATAAACGCGTAAGGATCGCAGGGATCCAATTCATGGTATATGGTTTTATTTTTTCCTCTTTTAGTTAGAATGTTTCATATATCATGCAATAAACTAGAAATTGATACAATTTTTAAACTTTTACTTGAAAAAAAAACGTTTTTAATTTTTCAAATACCACTGAGGCAGCTTTGAACAAAATAAGGGGGGCAGTTTTGAATATTATTATATATAACAAAATACCGCGAAAGAAAAACAAAACTAAACTGAACTTTTCTTTACAAGAAACTGACGTGTGAAGACTACGTAATGGAATTAGACTACCACTTAATAAATATTGGAGACTCCATTTTAGTGAATGTTTCATCATCTATGAATAGTAAAAAAGTAGCTTGTACAATTTTTTTCCTTACGTCACTATACTATATCCATGTTCCTTTAAATTTAATTTCTCTAAGTTCAAATTAGAATAATAAGCTGTTTATTAAAAAATATTTTGTTTTTTTTAATAATATTAGGTTTATTCTATGATTGATCCTGACTGGTTGTGGGTTCGATCCCCGCTCGAGGAGATGAAATATTTACTTAAATTTATATTTCCATTTCTTCGCTTTGGTGTCGAGGTTAAGCGCGGCGTTGAGTTCTGCCACTCAACACGCAATGCCTCCAGAATTCGGCAGAAAGTGGGGAACGGAGTGTCTTAACACTAGGTTCCCTCTGCCTGCCGTGCTGTGTGCGGGATAAAACGTGAAGCTAATTTTTATTTCTTACGTAGACTACTTCCCCTAATTTCAGTTGCTGGTTACGTCATGTACTACATTCATGTTTTCCTTTAAATTTAATTTTTCTAAGTTCAAATTAAGGTAGTAAGCTGTTTATTTAAAAAATATTATGTTTTATTTTTATAATGTTAGATTTATTCTATGATTGATCCCATAATGTTAATTACTTCTACGAAGCCAAAGCTACTTTTTTGTTTTTTTAAAGTCTATTAATAATATTAAAGTTATTTAACATTAGTACTAGTACAATCGCAATATTAAACTAGGTTTTATATTTTTTTCAGTTAACATGGTACTGATATTTGATCTCCATCGTTTCTAATGTTAAGTTTATTGATAAAATTACTTAAAAGCTTTTTAATTTCATTGAATTCGATGATAGTTCAAAACTGCCCCATATATGTTCAAAGCTACCCCGCAAGGGGGGCAGCTTTGAACATTTGACTACTGCTACTAAAGTTGATATTGCACCTTTACCTTATATATTTTTCTACATACGATGCTACGATTGTGTGGCACAATAGTTGGACTAAGCCTTGTGAAATAGTAAAGAAGTTAAAAATTGTAGAATTTTTAGATATGACACAAAGTTTAAAAATCTTTCGAATGTGCCCCCCTCTCCCCTATATATATAATACTCATAACATGAGCACAGCAGCCTACCATTCCTTCTACAATACAATTGCAGTATTTCATAGCAATAGCTTCCCTTCGTCTACGATAGCTGTCAACTAAAATGTAACAGAAATATATTTTCCTGCTTATATGTGTGGATTATATCACACCTCTAAGTAATCAGGTTGTGGTGGTTTTCATCGTCTAAAGGTCGTCGGACTAGGGTATTGCAGTGTCCATTGGCTATCCCACAATTCACACAGCGATTCATATCCATAGCGTGGCGGTCATAAGATCCAAAAGATTTCAGAGTCCAGTGAGGAAGCGAGGGTCGTACAAAGTAGGCAGAGTCAAAATCCGAGAAAAACAAAACAGTAGTCGTTGAAAATATCAAACAAACGGGAAAACATTCAAAATGTCGATGCGTTATGACACGAACGTAATGACAGAAGCAAATGTTTTTTTTTTTATGTTTTTTATTTAATGGCCTGATTTTGCGATGACAAACAGAAGCAAAAATGCAAAAAAATCATTAGACAAGGTGTGATTGTCAATCAGCTGTCACATCTATGATTTAAAATATGATTGATTTTAATCGATTAAGGATCTAAATCTTTTTTTTTTTCATTTTTCTCCACTTTCAGAATGTCAATTAATTTATTATTTGCTATTCTAAAAATAAAAAAAAATTATAATTTTTTAGATCACATCTCAATTCTTTACGTGACGGCCCAAAAGTTTCATTCTCCTTTTTCTTTTATTTTAAATACTGTAATATATTATAATATGTTTAAGTTCAAAACATTAAATGGTGTAACCCAACGCCGCTCTGTAACTTACTAGAGCGGGAAAATAAAAATAGACTAAATATAATCATTCCCCCCGAGTTGATATCAAACCCAAAACCATTACGTGTATAGTTAGACACTATTCCATTGCTCCAGGGTGACCTCAAATATATTCTTATCAGTGTATAAAGAAAGTTAATAGGTCAATAGTACTTTATATTTATAGGCATTTAACACTACAAGAGGCGACCACCCGCAAACTTCGCTACCCTTTAACCAGAGGTTATCTGGTCTCTCCACAAATGACATAATACTTGAACATATTCATATTTCGAAATATTATACTAAAATTCCATTTAATTTTATCTTAATCTAAAATTTAAAAAAAAACAGACCCCAACACAAGAAAACCTTCCCATCAAATTTTTAGACATACTATGTTAAGTGGCGGAACTCAACGCCGCGCATTGTCTACCAGAGTGGGGAAACCGAATCCACAATCACCGTGTTTATGGTCAGATGCTGCCACTACTGCCTCCTGAACATTTAAGATACTAGATAAGAAGCTACTGAATAAAGAGATATATTTATAGATCCAGAATTAGGCGGAATGGGGAGCGGAAGTGTCTGAAGCTAAGAAAAAAGTATTTTTTTTTAAATATCGGAAACCGTCCAAGCATCTGGCAACTAAGCCATACTTCTCATCCATCTACTAGTACGTCGAAATTCATATACGCATGTTAAAAACTATTTTTTTCCGTAGGTAGATTTCAAATGTCAAATACAATGCACTTAAGATGTCCAAATAATTGTTGATTAATTGATGATATTTTGATACTGGCAGGCTCATAGGTTGTAATGTGATTGTTATCACCACTTGACGTTTGAGATTGACATTGACAAGTGATAACGTTGAAAAGTTTCCTCGAGTATATTAGAAAAGTAAAGACAAAAATAAAATAACTTTATAATATTTATAAAATGTAGGATTTCTGTAAAAATTAATAAATCTGTATAAGTATATATATGAAGCCAGTCATGGCGCAGGGCCACAGAGTGTGACTGTAAAATCGACTGGTTGTGGGTTCAATCTCCACTCGAGGAGATAAAATATTTACTTACATTTATATTTCCATTTCATCGCTCAGGTGTCGAGGCAAAGCGCGGCGTTGTGTTCCGCTACTCAACAC